>JAAAYG020025041.1:0-17241 GCA_009936455.2 Tomocerus minor | reverse complement strand
AATAGCTGCCAGAAATATAATTGAATTTACAAATGCAAGGGTCTTACATTGTTATGAGCATTTTAATACATAGCTGAAGATAATAAACAGCAATATTTTTCCTCGTTCTATGTATATCTTCTGTTGTAATTAATAAATAAATGCACATATCAAAGTAATGCGCAATTTATTATGATGTACATATTTTAGATATGGTGTGCAATGATATACAATTTCAATTAATTAGATGTCGTATACAAAAATCTTTCATTGAAAAGCTATATTATTGCTAAACAAAATATAATAGGTCATTTTTGGATAACAGTAAAATTATATTTAGACTAATAATATTATTATGATCTTATGCATCATATTAATATTATTAGTGAAAATAAATAAGAAATTCAGAAAAGAAATCTGAATTTATTTGCTCACAGTAGCTTATATGTCTGATAATTACTAGCAAATAGCCCGTATTATATTTAATAAGACGTCAGTCTGATAATAAGATGCAGAATTTTTTATTAGAAAAGTTTTTTGTTTCCTTCTGTTCTATATTTAGCAATTTAATGTTATGTAGTTGGTGCCGTTGTTTTTTCATGACTGTAATCTCTTAATTGAGTGTAAAAATAATAGCTAGGTATGTATTTGGTGCTGTAAAATTGGATGTAGATTAAATACTGAGTACTACAAAGCAGAAAGTATCAATGGACGACAAAGTACATTCACATTGAAAATAGGTTTTCCTTGTTGGGTCCGTCTGGTTTGTAAATAAATATTAGCGAGTACTACTTATATATATTTACTTGCCGTAAATAAATCTGTTTTACATGTGTAAAGTTATTTACCCTCACACATTCAGCAAGTACCAAGTGATCTACTCCTGCGGATTTTTGCATTGCTAATACCCCCAATGCTTAAATGAAATCTAATAGGGCAACATTTAATGTTAGCTGTTACTAATAGAACACGCGGTTAGCAATAAATTGTCCATGTTGTGTTTTAAAGACAGACATTGGCAAATCCGAAGAATGCAGTGCTCCAGCCACGCTTTTCCACTGTTTGTAAACTGAGAGAGTATTTTTACACATTGTTATAGAGCTCTCGATCACTCACACAAAGCAATGGACTCCGTGCTATTTGCCAATGGGATGAAAATGGGTGGGCGTGCACTATCAAAGTATTTTTATCAAAGAGGCTTCGTGTAAATAGGAAAGTAATGAATTGACTGCTGGTGAGATGTGATGAAATAAGATTTTGCAGAGAAAGGAAGAGGAGTCTGCTGATCGGAATGTCGCTGTATCACTCACCGACCAACTATATCTTCTTCCCTTGTAGTTAAATCCTATTCCTGCCGCGATATTTGTCAAAGGTGAATTGTAGTGGATGTAATGTGAGTGTGGGGTCTTGTTGTCTGCATTGCAATTTGACTAGACTAATCCCAAGTCATCATCATCTTCTAGAACCCTGTGAAAAAAGAGTTGTGTGCTTTTCCAGCTGAATAATGTTAGCTACAGTCAAAGAAATGACAAGTTAAATCACTTATCGTAAAACCCTTTAGTGATGGGCGGTAAAAAGATATGGGAAAAACATCTTTTAATAGTTTAATAGTAGCTAATTGGCTCTCCATCCATTTATTAACTCCTTTACATACTTATAAGTGTATTCTCTGGCCAATTTACATACATTCATACCTAAAAGCGTAACAATTAGGATTTCATGTCGATCCCCACTCATATATGTATGTGTATATCTTGAATATACATTTATGCATGTCATAATTGTATAGATCACATAAGTTGCCTTGTGACATTAGCATGGCATATCATTGCATGGCATTGACTTTGTAGAGCAGCAAAAATTCATGAATTATTCTAAGCGCCACAAAGACGTCTTCAGAGAGAGAGAGAGAGGGTAGGGAAATGAGCGGTGATGCATAAATGAAATATTGTTTGCTCCAGTTGTTTCTTGCTTCTTGTAGAAATCAGTCGAAGAATTCATTTTGATGTATGGAGCGGCGATAGGAGGAGGAATTGGGAATGTTCCGATGCCCGGCTCCGGTATTTTTATACTTCTGCACAGACATACGCCAATGCTAACATTTCTAACACTTTTTATTCTCACCTACATAGATCCTAACTCTTCTCTAGTAAATATTATAAGAATGATAATATGAAGAAGAAGAAGATAAGAGAAATCGGTGTAGCGTTACATTGCGGCGGCGGCGGCCCCACCACAATCTACCGTTGACTAATGAATAATGATATTAAGGATGGCGGGTGCGAGTTGTTATGCTGTATTTATTGTTAGAATGTGCAATGCAACTTATCTTGCCGGAGGTTAGGCATGTCACATCCACTTTGTGCTTTATCTTATCTGTAGCACATCAATTTATTAATATACTGTTATATATTTAGGCACATGCTACTATTTATTATCTATACTCTATGCACTCTCAAATCTTCCACTTTCTTCAACTACCTTACATCACATCATAAAAGCTGAGCATAGAAAGGACATAGAGCAAGAACATTTTCTCTTATAACAGTCAACACTGCATTAACTAATGGATCGGAAACAGTGATACAGTTGCTCATCTTCTTTTCACTCCCAGAACATCTTCCTCTCACCTCGTCTTTTACACTTTGCACTTTACTAGCCAGATTTAATAGCTTTGCTAGAACTATAATTAAAATCCTATCTACAGAGATGCTATTACTATTAGACATTAGTAGTCAACTGTCCAGGACGACCAACCACATCACCCGCACCCTCAGCTATAAATACACGAACACGAGATTGCAAAATAATGATTCACTGTTGCATGCCTTATTAAAAGATAGTGATAAATCCAAATTTATACTCAAGAGCACCCATGAAAAAATCCTACAACATACATAAAACCTTCAGACTAGCACAACCGTGGATATGTTAGCATCAAAAAAATTATCCTACAATCGCAATCATCCAAATATCAATAGCTAAACACTACACGCTCTAATATATTCCCTTCTTCTTTGCGTCTTTTCCACTGAAATTCAACACTAACTACTAGCTAGTTATAAGAATAGATGTGAGAAATGTGACGTGCTATCAAATCCCACTTTGAATCATTCACATTCATAACTCAACAGAATCTCCTGTAGTTTTAAATACCTAACTGAATATATTTAGGCAGTTTCTGTAGCTTTTTTATAGTTTGCATGTGCTCAAGATTCTGAATGCCAATGGAGATTTCTTTCTTTCCCATGAATTTTAAAGCTAAAGGGCAAGGAATAAACATCATCTGCTCCTCTATAGTGATTCATGTCGTTCAGAATCTCCAACTATACTAAAATACTACATTTCATTTCAACAGATCATCTCATCTCGAAACAAAAAATCATTGTTGAAATGCAGACAGAAACAAGGATTGCTGTATACCTTCTGTTGCTTATGTTATAGGGTATAACAAAATCATTGCAAAAATGTAGTAATGCTAGTGAGTGATTCTTAAAAGCTTTCCTTTCTGATTAGTACAGTACTAATAGGCTCACACACATACAGAGATCTATCATTGTGCATTTGCTTCATTAAATACAGTTCAAAGAAATTCCAATGCCTCAACAACATGTTTAATGTCCGTGTCATCTCAAGTGCACATACTTTGTCCACACGCCAGACTGTAGCCCAGGAAAACAAAAGACGCAGAGGATACTTATAGAAACTCAAATGCGCCCTAAGATAACTTCATTAGATAATTTTCAACAATGTATTTCTATCCACCTACTGATTATTATGGCTTCCCATTGTCGACTACTAACTTGTCAGTCGTTCTAAATGCAAAGGAAATATATTGCTTGTCTCGGGTCCTTGTGTCCATTAAACTACAAGATATTCAACATGGAATGCCAGAGTATGGCGACTCACTCCTGACTTCTGTCTTACTATGTAGCAAACACCGCGGAAAGATCATTGTTGCTTCTTCAAGAGCTATTTACCTTTGAAGAAACATTTTTTCTTTCGCTATGGGCTGTTCTCAATAAAATTTTAAGTATAGTCACCCGCCAACTCCAACAACTCTTTCATTTCATTCCGAATTTACTGTTTTGTCTTTTTCCCCCTTATGAACTAGTTAAAAACCTTTGTTGTGCTTAAAATTATTAGATAATTCCTTCTATCAGATATTCGTATTGGGTTTCATCCTTGTTTCTTCGACAAACACCAGGATTTTTGAAGAAAACGTGAAAAATTATTGGAAGAAAGGAGAAAATTACTGAATTTAATTTGCTCACTTGAGACTTGAGACTATCTACAAAGAAGTACAGAAATTCGAGGAGTGAAAATGGAAACAGTAGTGTAGTTAATGTTAGCACATTCACACTCACAATATAGTATTTTTGCAGGCGGAAAAAATTCAGAAAATATTTTGGCATACAATCATACATAGTACGAGCAGTTTGGACTTGGCCACGATATCCAAACTGAACCCAGACTTTTTAATGGTAGAGAAACTATGTACTATACGATTAGAAATATTTATAGTGAATTCTGTTCTTTTTAACCTGTCAAAGGAAGCGACACATATTAATGCGGAGTGTGTTACCTTCATTAACTGCAAATTAATTCAGGACACTAAAGATTCATAATAATCACACAGAAATAGTGCAATCCGACCGAGCCGGACTCCAGCCAGACGTACGAATTTCTATTGCGCATTGCACACTAAACAGACTCTATTCCATGTGAAAATTCGACCTCCGCATGTGAATTTGAATCCAAAGTCAACCAGAGCGTGGGGCAATCCCTTTGGAACTCTAACTCAGTCTCTAACGAACAATCGAGGTTTGTCATCCCCAATGTAATTTATGTCGTCAGGATGTCAATGTATCTGAACTATGTACTCCCATTTCAACCCCTTGTGTCTTTATTATGTTTTCATTTAGTGCACTGCACTGTCATTAATTTTTAATAGCCACTGTGCAACTGCGAAATTATTTTTTCGGCAAACGTTTGTCTATTTAAAAATAGAAAGTTGATGTTGATACACAAAAAGGACATTTTAACCCTTTTCTTACTTGCAACACGGAATTTTGGTTCTGGCCAATGTGTTTACAGGGTTTCTTGATCGGCTTTGGTAAACATTGGAAGAAATTTCGGAGTTAGGACATGAGAGTCCCGAAATAGTCAGCGGGACGTAAATACCCATTATCTCCGTATTAAATCCAGTGGCAAAATATGTAATTACATCGATCCTGGCAAAAGTTTCAGACAGAGAACGAATTAAATTCCTTTCCTTCCAACTTGGGGAGGTCCTTCAGCCCAAACTACAAACTTGATGTAATGTTGCATACGGGTTTCAATATGAGTAATGTTTTCATGAAAATTACAATTAGTACGGGGAACAATCGAACATGGATACAAAATATAGAAAACTAAGGAATGGAGATATCTAGAAATAGAACAGAGATTTATGTCATGTGACAGTGAGCATGTATTTTAATCTATGAAGATAGTCAGCGACATATCAAATTGAGTCTCGAGAAGGTCAAACGAATAAGTAATAATGATGCTTCCTTGTAGTGCTGCTGTTGTCACGCTGTTCTTGTAAGATATTGCTACTTCAGCATTTATATATGTACTTAGTTGCTGGTAGGTACGATTCACAAAATGTTTTGGTTCCAGTGGAATAGTCAACTAATGCCATAAAAATGTTTGTCGAATGATTATGACATGCCAAAATAAATATATATTTCAAGTCTCAGGGTGTGTGCTTCCAAATGTTCTTCATGGTGGTCTGACTAAGTCTTAGGATCAATCTGAGCATGGAAAAGTTTGATCTTCTGTCTTCAGAGTTGAATTGATCTTGTTGAATGGGAATGCCTAACATGCTTTATATGACCCTAGTTGTTTACTACTACAGAGTTTCCACAAAAATATCTGTTTATATTTCGGTTTTCTGACTTTTTGCATATATCTTTGTAATCTTCGGATTCTTAAAAGAATTATAATCTTCTATTTCTGTTGATCACGAGGGTGGAATGGTAGAAAACGATTTGGCTACTTTGATACATTATAAATTATAGGTAGCTCTACACTTTATTTGCTTGTACGCTATAATACAGAATCATTTAGAATTTGTCATGTAATTTGATTTGAGCGTCGAATTGGATGTGACTTGATTTATTATCGTTTACATTTGAGGAAATTGAGGTCCAATGGCATTGGCAATGCTTACTCTTCAACAACTAGGGACACCTCGACATTTTTCCATTATGGTAGGTTGGATTTTAATCGGCCATAGCATAAAAAATGTAATTACATGGTTCCTATTACTTGTACTTGTACATGTGGATAGGCAATATCTATTTACAATGTACCTATTTATTTATACAGTAATTCTCCACGCTTATAGTTCTGGGTTCTGCTCTAATTTTCTTGTCACTAAAATTAAAATTAAAACCTCCTCCGTGTAGAATCTTAACCACAATCACAATATGCCTACTGCGTGTATCTAATTGTCCTTTTAAAATCATATGATTAGAATTATATAAAAGTTTGAGGTGTCTGTCTGCGTTACCGGTGGATTTAGTTAATGTCTATACGAAATTGTGTCTCTGAAAAAAAATTCATGTGTGTGAATTTTTTTCACAAGATTCACGGATAAGGTCTGAGTTGTTTTCTGCGTGGTATCCGCTCTCAAGAGAGATATTTTTACTTCCGTTTAATTTCCGTTCACTATAGGTATAGTAGGAACATGGAGTAGTGAAAGAAATCTGTCCTTTACTATAATTTTGGTATGCGACAGGATATACGCACCTTTTTCATATGAAGATTTGTGAGTTTGCGACTACATGATGTCGTATTTACGTTTGTTCACTGATAGTTGTAGTACATGTGAGTTAGATTATTGTGAATCAAACGAGACTTGGCTTCGATTGAGATTTTCTGCTAGCTGAATAGCATTTCTCTGCTTTCTACACGATTTATACATAGTAAGGTATGTGCTTGAGATGACATGATCTTAGTGGTGTTGATTGTACGTGTACACAAAAATAATCACCTATAAAAAGAGGATTGCAGACTGCTCTGTTCTCACTTTAACTCAACTTTCTTCCACTCAACAACTTCAATCTAGTCTTAGTATCTCCTCTTTTCTTTAGTTTCTTTCACTTCAATCCAAACTACTCAGGGGCAAGTTGCAATTTCTTACTAGAGATACTGAAATAATCTCCCAAGTTTCCTCACAGTGCTTCTGCATTTTTGAGCTACTAGTTTTATTTCGAAGAGTTCAAGTTTCTAAGAAACTTGTCTTCATTCCAATTTATTTTTTGCAAGAAATTTTGTTCAAATTTCAGCAATGGTAAGAACAACTTTTTCTTATTTCTGTTCTGTAACTCTTTTAAATTTCAAACTGTTACAGATGCTGAAATATTTTTTTTTGCAATTTAGGAAGAGAAGCTTAAGAGGGAATCCCGTGTCTGTACGTACTAAGTTTACAAATATTTTTTATTTATCATCTCACTGAAGTGTAACTAGTTGCTCATTAATTAATTAATTAGTATTATCTCAAGAATAATTAACTTTTTTTGTTAATCAGTCTTGGAGAAGTTGTTCAAATCTCACGACACATTGAGTTCAGCCTCGATATCAATGGATAGTATGAGAACAATCATGTCAGCTATGATTCCCGACTTCAATGACTTTGAAGAATTGGAGGAAATGATGCCGAAGCACCTAAAGGGTAAAATATCCTGGATTTATGTCTTAAAATTAAAAAAATATCTTAATGATCCCTAATGTCTGTTTTAAATCTTTGTAGTATCCAAATACACCGTACTCAATAAGGCTACCAACCAATTTGAAGTTAAATTGCGTAAGTCTAGTAAAATCAATGTAACTAATAGAACTCAGAATTCGAAGGGGATGATAATTTAATGAATGTGTGTGATTAATTAAATTCAGATGAGAAGGCCATAGACTTCCCCTCAGCGCAATACATAGTGGTCTACTTTCTGAAAAAGCTCGAGCGAAGAAATACGAATGCATTCTCTGGGAAAGGACTCATCCGGTTTAATGACTTCCCCCAAGGTGCAGCTCATATTGAGAATCGGGATGTTGAGCACAAACGCCGTATGTACTAGCAGTACAGGAATCTACTGCATCGCTATTTACGAAGTACTAACACACAAACATAAAATATTAATAGATACTACTAGAGAAAAAATAATTGCAAAAAAGAAATGAAAAAAAAAGACATTTATTTTTTAACTGGAATCCCTAGGAATACACACTAATTGTCAAATACATTGTAAAATATTGAATAGATTAATTCATGTTTTGTTAATATACATATTAGTACCTCAAATTGTTTACAGTTACATACAATAGTACATACCTAAACACAAGAATTTTAATGTTCACACACAGTATAGGTAGGTAAATATTGCAATTATACTAGACTAGCTTCGTTAAATCTTAAAATGATTTTGATTCAGTTTCAAATTAGACAAAATATTTTATTGTTTGAATCTACATTGCACTGTCGCCTATCTAAGGAGTGCATGCGTTCATTGAAAAGGATTTAAACCAATCGCTATCAATCATTATATTCATTACTACTGCTTACTACAGCGTTATGTATATACAGTAAAACTGACTAATTGTATTGTAAGTACTCTACCTAATAAGAGTAATGAAAAGTTTGTAAAAAGAATAAAAGAAACTATTCCTTAAGAGAAACCTGATATCTTCCCTACTTAATTCTCATTTAATTCTAGAGTACTTTATATATAGTACCATCATTACAGCCCTTTTAGAATTATTTCTGCAAAAGAGTTACATCGAGTTTCATTTTATAGGATACATTTATTAGTACCTACCATCTTTTATATTAAGGGCTCCCCCTATCGATATTCTCGATTTTGCAAAATAGCTGAAACTTGTATACTCCATTTCCAGAATCTTTTGCGATTTTCTTCATGAATGAGTCTTTCACTGTTCCGACTTCCTCCAATTCATCCAAACTCTTACGGAAAGAAGACACAGACATTGTCCAAGAAATTTTTGACTGAAATTAAAAATAAAAAGAAACATTTACTGTTGAGAAACGCGTCATAGTCGCTTATAACGAAAGATTATGACAGAATTTCTGGTTTCAGATCTAACTGAGCCATTATGAATTAGAATCTAATAAATGAGAGTACTCGTTAACTTATATAAAATCAAATACCTAGATATATAAATTAGAAGGAATATAATTAGTGTTATCCACGATATATGGTGAAATCAGATGATACCTCTCTGTTACAGACGGAGCCAACACACAAAGTGGCTTTGAAATTTATTTCCTCAGCACCCCCAAAGTAGCCTATCCAAAACTGGAAAGTACCGTTGGAATGTACACCCTTTAAGATGAATTTATGGTTGGTATTTGCAATCTCAATGAGATACTTATCATTGCTTGCGTCTATGTCAGCTAAAATGAAAATCATATTATACAATTATACAAATCCTTCCAAAAAATATGAAAATCCTGCTTAATATTCTATACAAGAATGGATTAATTAAAGACCTTTGCTAGTAGCAGATGAGGAAGTTGGAATAGTCAAATCAAGAAAAGTATAATCATCAAAGAACACGACTTTTGTTTTCAAACGGTGGTTAGTTTTCAAATGCTGCCAATACATACCGTAAGGCACTGATTCGAATTCACATGGGAAAAATCGAGATTCGTTGCAGATTATTTTCCTAAAAACAACACAACACAATTACAAATATATTTTTAATTACTATTTTCTGAATATTTGTTATTTAACTTAAAGTAGGATTGAATACGTTTTTATACTATTCCAAGATGAACGAAGGTGAGCTTACCTGAATTCACAAGTTTCAGAGTGGTGGGTGTACGCCTCGCCTGTAATCTCTTCGGTACAACCATCTTCATCATAAGGGCAACTGAAATGGCAGGAATTAATGATGGCTTCCACCGGGTAATTTCTCGTCAAAGAGAAAGGTTTTTTGCATAATCCACAATTTTCTAATTTTAATCGACAAGGGCCACAAGTTATATGACCTCCTTTGCAGTGGATGATTGGAGGGATCGGAATATTGTAGCATACTGGACACTCAAGGCTTTTAATGATCTCGGCCTTTGCCGCCAACTTCTTCAGAGTACCACTGGCCCTAGACAAAAATGATTGTTAATTATTATCAACTATGCATAATATTATCTAACCTATTTATTTCCCCATCATAATAGTACTAATTTACACTCTTAGAATTAGTTAGAGAAGTATTCGAATCGCGATTGATATATACTTCCTCTTAATCAATGGAAACTTGAAAAACCACAATTTGACAATATGGATTGATAATTGATATTATGATTATTAATATTTTATAAAATATACAATATACATTTTCTCCGAAATTAGATATGATACAAGCACTGATTTCAGAAAGAAAATCCGTTGAAAATGTCGTCCCAACTGAGTCGTTATGTAACTTTGACGGTAAGCTGATATGCATGTAAGTACTTAAGTAAACTTAAGGACCCATTCCATACGATTTGCCTAGGTACTCTTTACACGTTAAACTTGTCGCAGAACTTTTCAATCAGACAAGGCAGACGGAACCGATTTTAATGAGAATTACACCAATAAAATTATAGAAACATTATCTAAATTTTGGGTCAATCAAAATTCAGATAGATGCCTTCTTCGTTTTTTAAAAATGTTAAAGTAATGACGTTGAAATTTATCGAAAATACGCAAATTATTATTTTTTTTAAAATAGAACAACAATTTATCCGAAATTTCGAATGATCCAAAATGTAGATAATGTTTCTAGGATTTTATTGGTGTGATTTTCATTAAAATCGGTTTTGTCTGTCTTGCCTGATTCAAAGAGTTCTGCAACAAATTTAACATGTAACAGAGTAGGCAACCGTTTTAATGCAAAGAGGATGGAATGGGTCCTTAACTATTCTTTAGACAATAGGAAATTGTACCTAGTGCACTAAGCATTGTAAAATGCAAAATGCAATGCTGCTGATTGCAATGCATGCAGTATTCAGTATGTATGCAAATGGAAGAACTCAAAGCATGAAAACATATCATTCATTCATTTACAATAACTGTTTAAGTACCCAGGGACGTATCAAGGAATCGTATCAAGGGGGCTCAATGTTTATACAACTTTGATTTCGCTCTATTTCGTGCGGAGCGTGAACGATGTAATTTTACGCGTCAAATTAGTGGAAAATATTGATTTTTGCGATTTGGGCCAAAATTCAGTAAAAAATAGTACATTTCGGGATGGGGAAAATGGGGAATATATTACAATTTTGAGAATAAACCGAATGAAAAATAGTAAGTTTGGCACAAGTTGCAGAAAAGTTTGTGATTTTCAGCATGAAATGAATGAAAGGCTGCATGCGGAATGCGGAACTACTTTCGCTTTCGACTCTTATTTTTCTAGAATTTTAACATTTTCTCGAATTTCAACATAATTACTAGTGATGTTTCAGAAAAATTTAAGGGGGGAGGCATGTGTTCCCTCTGAATACGTCTATTAAAATTAAGTACCTATATACAGTAGCATCGGTACTTGTCCACAAGCGTGCCTACTCTTTTGCAGGAATACATATTTGTAGACAGTATATAGCCACCAGAGTGTAAAGCTCTCTATGGAAATTGCATTGTTTATCTTACCCTTTAGATTTCGGAATTTTGCGGCTTGTTCTCGTTGCTCCATCCAGCTCACGTAAGACTTGCCTCGTTGCAACAACCACTTGTCGCCCACGATTTTCACCTGTCGATCTGGAACCTCGTCGCACAACTCGCATAACCGGTGGCAATCTTCGAGGTGCTTCTACTTCCTGTTCACGCGGTGGTGCTGGCATTCTTGCTGCAGGTTGTGGTGTTGCTGCCGCCATTGCGCTACTCGTGGCTGTATTTGTAGTGGTTATAGACCCTGCACGAGAAAATGAGAAAATGGCAAGTGTTAACTCAGCTATAAAAAGCGTCAAATTACATTGTCAGGAATCACATTAATTTATTGTCGATATATCCGAGGATTATTGCTTACTTGTTGCAAAGCTAAAGTTGAAATGGGAAACCGATGGGAGAGCAAACTCATTCTCTGTTCTAAAACAAATTATCCTCCTGTTTCTTTGTAGTGTAGTCGAGAAACTGAATGACAAACCGGGCATATCTGTCCGGGGAAATTCGAAAATGGACTAAATAGATCCTGGACCTTCGAAAATTGACTAAATAGATCCTGGACCTTTGAAAATTGACTAAATAGATCCTAGACCTTCGAAAATTGACTAAATAGATCCTGGACCTTCGAAAATTGACTAAATACTGGAGGGTCGAAAATGGGCTAAATAGATCCTGGACCTTCGAAAATTGATTAAATAGATCCTGGACCGTCGAAAATGGGCTAAATAGGTCCTGGATCTTTGTAACTGGGCTAAATAGATCCTGGACCTGTGAAAATGAAGTAAAGACTAGTAAAAAGAGATACGGGTGCAGCTACCTTTGTCACTAGCAAAAGACGCCGATGACCGAGCTGCGACTCCTGCTTTATCTGACTGAAATATGAAACTTCTTAAGAAGCTGTCGTATAGCTTGGGTAACTTGCGTTCCAGTAACTCAATGAGTCATGAATCTCATGAAGGCTGTCATGAATAAAGTGCATGCATTGTGTCTTTAGTTTAGCTATTCGTACTATCTCATGCATTCAAATCCAAGTGATTGATAATGCTTGTGATTTGCATGTACACATCCCAAAGCAATAATATCTTCATGAACTGCACTATAGGTTCACTTCGTGAAAGACATTTACAAAGGTTTTGCATGTTGGCTGTATAATATTAAAGATTGAGACATCATTTTATAAAGCTGCACTCTGGAGATATTCGTGACAGTCACGACGTAATGTCATAAATAAAATTCATCGTCTCAATGTAGGAAGTCTTGAGTGATAAAGCTCAAATTTCTATGCTGGTTGATCAACTTGTTGATTAGATTACGCTTTAGTTCATTGTATTCGCAGCTACTAACTATTTAAGGCTATTGTCAATGTAAACTAATTAATTAACATATCTTTGAGTAAACATGTTTTTTACAATTTAAAAATATTCTATATATATGTATTCTGTGAAGGAACAACCATTTTGCATCGACAATCAATGAATTGTAATTGTCATTGTAAATGCTTTATGTCAGACACTATACAGATTCATTGTTACATAAATCTGGTTTCCAATATTGAACAAACATATTCATAGCTGGCCTTGTTGACATTATGGTAGTGCCGAGTCTCGTGTCAACCATTTTATGGGTAGTGGATGCAATAAAATATGATGAGGTTATTTATAATATTTGCAGGTTCATTTCCCTACTGTATTGTATGCAGTATTTGGATTGGTAGTACAATAGAATGAAATGAACATGTTATATTCTTCAAGTTTTATGTAGCCGACTTACTGTGCTTGTGTCAGCTGTTTTCTTGGCTGTTGAAAAGACAGTGATCATGATGAATAAAGCAAGTCAGTTTACCTGTAGTCATTACATTCTGCGATTTATATTGACAATAATGTTTACATGTAAAATCGGAGGAAAAACTCAATTTGAGCATTTAGAGAAACACTATGGCTCACTAGCAAAAGAAAGAAATAGAGTGAATTACTTTCAGTACGTAAAACTCTCTACGGCAGTCGCAACAGATTGGGCTGCCTTTCCAAAGAAACGAAAAAACGTAACTTTTGATCAATACACGGACAAAAAGTATTCCTGTCCTGTCCAAATGGAAATAAGCTTTTTAAATTATCATATGTCCAATTCAACTATCTGTTTATATCAAGATGAAGTAGAGTCTTCACTGTTTCAAAAGGTAAGGTTTCCTAACGCTTCTTTGTCTCATATCTGTTCTACGTACATAAAATTATTAACTCTACAGATGCAAAACGATAAAGGTATGTTTAGCTTGGGTACTTATGCGCGAAAATGATTTGTTAATAACATGAAATACGTTTACATACATATATAGTTATAGATATCTAATGCAGATTTCACTTGTCTTACTTTGCATAGGATGCCAAAGTGTACATGGAGAGTAAAGTTTCAAATGTTGCAGAATTTTACAATGACTTACAGGCAGTTACTGGTTATGTAAAGGACGAAGTGGATACCGTTGTTTCAGGTTACATTATAAATAAGTAAGGGCTTTCTTGGCGTAGAGCACGGAAATACCAATATTTAATAATAAATCATTTCGGAATGAATCAGTGCTTTACATATAGCTGAATATTGCAGGCAGTTTTATGGGACGATTCGGTTATTCGATATGGAAAACAGTTACCACATTATATATTACTTGGAACCTCTCCCAAATCTAAATTTGTATAACACCAAGGAAGTTCCTTTCTACGAAACCAATTCCCCTGTTCCGCATAACGCTATCTTATTTGAATACGTAAGTCACGAAGATGAAAATCCTCCAGGAACTCCTCTAAGAGGTAAAAGAGAGATTCCTAGACACAAAGTCAAATCCTTCATGAAAGATAGCTCCGAAATGGATTTAGACACCACAAAGACTACTTCATTTAAAAATGAGAGGGGAAAAATCTTTGATAAAAATCCAGAAAAAGAAATGAAAATGAGAAGAATAAAACGTCATTCGTTAAGGTCCAAAATAAAAGTAACTAAAAAAGACAAAACAAGGAGACATAGAAGTTTATACCATTATTTCATGAGAGAAAATAGAACCAATTACGATGTTCTTGAGCATGATATTCAGAAAAGATCTAAGAAGTTACCCACGCCAGATGAAGTCAACACTTTGTATTTCAATGTTGAAAACACGTTATCCGAAGGAGTAGATATCATTGATGCATTACCAAATAGCAACATTTCAAACACGGAAGATTTATTTGACCCAAGACATGATCACTCCTATGAATGTGCACTGTGTGTCTTCATTCAACCAAATTTTGCAGATAAGTTTGGCTACGAAGGTGGTTTGAAATTTGGGACTGCAGAAGTTCTACGCATCATTTCTCATCTTAATTGGGTTTTTAGAACCATCGATTTTAATGGCGATGGTATACCAGAGAAAATCGGATTTTCTGTGCAGGAAGTGCATGTAACGGACAAAATTGTTATAAATCCAGCAATTACACCAAGCAGCAAAGGCTTTGTTGAAGATATCCAGTCCATACCTCCTACAAGCGTTTTCACTCAATGCTCTGATCAATTCCCGAAAATTTTCAAAGATTCTTGCTGTGCCATTGTAGGTTTTGTTTTTCATAACATGGCTCCAACTCTTTCTGCTACTAATTTACGTAAATAACAAATATATACAAATATAAGTAAACTTTAACCTATTAATTAACTGAATACGTCAATGATTAATGAATGCTAAAGGTGGACTGTGCTCACAGAAAAATGTCGCAATCATTTCTGGATTTCTGCACGCCCACAAGATTTCCCTCTATGATATCTACAGAGAATTGTTTCACGCTATGGGTCATTTATTTGGAGCCCCTCATGATAACCCATTTGACATAAATTGCTGGGATACTCCAACCTTTCCCTATCTGAATCCTTTCACAATGCATCCATCTCCCCAAATAAATGTTGGCTTTCGTCCGAATGCTATGAGATATACTCTATGCTCCAAATTGGAAATTGCACGATTTCTTGGGTCGAGTGGAGCTCAGTGTTTGGTAGAAAGCAAAATTTCCTATTGTGGAGATGGTATTTATAAATTGACATAAGGACAACAATATTGCAGTGTAAATTGGTTAGAATTGGATATTATATCTACGTTTATTTTCAGGAATCAAGGATGATAATGAAGAATGTGATTGTGGAAATCCGTGGCAATGCTACACTAATATACCCCCTGGAGGATTATGTTGCGGACTTCGCAACACTGTCTTAGAGTGTAAAATAATCAGACGAACGGAATTTTGTCCTCGCTCCTTTCTATGGCCCATGCAGTATAGTAAAAATTAATTAGTTTTTATTAAATATTTTTAAACAGAAAATTTCACAAGTTACTACAAAAATTAATTTAGGTACCTACTTTTTCAGTTAAAAAAATCAAGTGTAAACATAGATCGTGAAGAGCGAATATTAAATACTGATTTATATTACTTATGTGTACCTACACTAATTATTAAGTATTCTACTTTTTCATAGAATTTTGTAACTCTTGAAGAGAGGAGAAAGAAAGATTAACAAGTTCTTCATTGGATAAAATCAAGTCGTAATCCTTTTCAAGCTTCTGTTTCAGTTCAACTACCATCAGAGAATCCATGCCTAGTTCTCCTAATGTAGCACTTTGACTTACAGATGATGTATTTTTAATTCCCATGATGTGACCAACTGTGCTTGCTACTGATGAAATGTTGTCTAGTCCAGATTTCGTTTTAATTTCATCAGCCAAAACAAAGGATGTTACTATAGGATATTTGTTGGCATGTTTTAGAGCTAGATCAAGGAAACTGAAACAGGAACGAATATTTTGAGCAATAGTTCCTCCTATAACGTCATCCTGCTTTAAACCTTCCAGAATTCCCACCTCTCCAATCACTCCCCATTGAATTGCCAATCCAGAATAACCATCTCTTCTCCGGAACTCACAAATTCTCTCCATTGAGGAATTGGCCATTCCATAGTTGGCTTGCCCAGCATTTCCAAATCCTGAAGCGATACTTGAAAAGGCTACAAAATGTTCCAATTTCGGACACATCATTCGAGTAACGCTGTCCAAAAAGAATGTGGTGTTGATTTTTGGTTGACAAACAGAAACGAAATTCTCTTGCGTTTGGTTTTCAATAAATCCATCTTTCAACACCTAAAATATTTATAATGAATATATTATAACAATATCCGAATTTTTGACACTAATACTTATGTGATGGTGAAGTAGAAAATCTATCGGACCATTATGAATTAAAACTGTTAAATATCTACATTTTAATTGTAATTTTGTAATTACCACTGCAAGATTGAATATTCCTCCCAACTGACCAAGTTCAGAGCCTTCGCCTACAATTTGAACAGCACTGTTAAAACATTTCACTGAAGTTTTGGAAATTGAAATCTGTGCTCCATTTTCTCGCCATCTTCTTAAACAAAGGTCTTGGTAGCCCCTTGTGACCCCTGACCTTGAAACCAGAAGGAACTTCTTTGCCCTTCGCGAAATCATCCAATCTGTGAGCTCAAGGCCGAATCCACCCAGCCCTCCAAGAATTATATAAACTTT
>JAAAYG020025030.1:0-17242 GCA_009936455.2 Tomocerus minor | reverse complement strand
TGTTATAAAATTAAAATATTGCTTACTGCTTCTACCAAATTGTAATATTTGTGTTATAAAATTAAAATATTGCTTACTGCTTCTACCAAATTGTAATATTTGTGTTATAAAATTAAAATATTGCTTACTGCTTCTACCAAATTGTAATATTTGTGTTATAAAATTAAAATATTGCTTACTGCTTCTACCAAATTGCAATACTACTTCCATTATAACACTTAAGACAATTGGCACTTTTCCATGTTGATCTTCTGTATAGCTGTGTACAGGGTAGCCCTACTAGGGCGAGCTTTCTGTTACAGCTTGCCGTTAGTTTTTACTTGTGCTTAGTTTGAATTCATTTTTAAATGTGCTCCGCTTGAATTTATTTTTAATTGTGCGTCACTTGAATTCATTTCAATTATATTATACGCATAAACTTTCTTATTATCTTCCTGTTCATTCCAGCAATGTGCCTTGAGCCACTTAGCACTTATTTACTAATGGATATGATGTGGTACCATGATGATTCGTGATTTTATTTTTATGTCATGCAGAAATTAAAACAAATAAAGGCACGTCAAGTGCAACCGAGAATCAAGTGGTGACGCTTCCAGGTAAACAATACCACGTTTATTGAACTTTCACTAATTAATTAATTATTTCTAGCTTTGCATGCTTCTTGTGAAATAAACTTTAGTAAATGTAGACTCATTTTGTTAGTGTGGGATCATGAAACCTGTTTCTACAAAAAGTCACGATATCTGTAGTTGCCAAAACCAACTTTAATTAATAATGCATGGTCACATTTGTAGGAGGAAATATAAACAAAAAGGTATTCACTTATTAGGAAACTGACTTTTTTGTGATGTTTTAGGATTTGCAACCCCTCCAATGAGTACTGAAAGCAGAAATTCTGGAAGTCATCATACAAACAAAGAGACTTTGTGGACGACCTACGGTATGTCCGCCTCTTGTCTTTTCATATTTCACTTAATTTCTTATAACGAGATGATAAATCTTGTACCTAGGCAGGTAACAACGGTGAAATACGATTTCGTTCTCTCTTTGTCATTCACAAGTATCTGACTATCTGGCTGTAACACCAAAGCATAATATTACGAGTGCGTCAATTTTCCCAGGTTGTCAATGAGGGTAGACCCTCACAGTAAATCTAGCAGGATTCAAATCCAGCGGTAGCATCAGTCGTGCAGCGTTTAGTTATTCTATGGGTAGCATAGCTGCGGCTGCGGCTGGTGGCGCAACGACATAACGATCCCATGAGATCCTGTGAAATGGTAATAGTAATAGTAGAATACCCAGGTTACTATACTGTTGTCGATGATGCATGATGCTAGGTTGTGCGTAGTAGAGTCAGAGTAGTATTACTATGATATGCAATGGATTCAAAATACAAGGGCGAAAAAGGTAGACAGTTTTTCTGATTAAACCTAAAAAGCGTACCAATTATTCTCACGACTTTTCCAAAAATAAAACTTTCTCCGTGGTGAAAGTGAAGTAATAGTTGGAATTTTGGGAGAGTCATGAAAATATTGTAATTAGGTTTTTACTGTTTTAATAATTTATTTATTAGCAGCTACAGATCAAATTCACAAACCCGGTCCGTCGTTGTCGTTTACCTGTAAGATCTTCTGTGGAGATTTGCTCGCCTTTTATACTACTGTCGGGAAGGGATTTAGCTAATCAGCGATGTGCAATCAGCGATGTACATCGTTGCCAAAAAATTATAGTCTGTTTTTATTTGATAGGGAATTTTAAATTTAGTTACGAATGTCAAAACCAGGCCAGGTAAATATTTTATATGCCAAAAAAATCCCTTTCAATTAAACAGACCATGGAAGTATCCTGAATTCTGAATCACAAAAAACAAATAACATAGAACATCCCAACTTTAAAAAACACTAGTAGTCTATACAGTCAACATACATAAAATACTATTTTCTGCTAAATTATTGAAGACAATTCTTTCAAATTCTCAACACGTTGTTGGGGTAAGGAGGAAATTTTTAAATTGTAAATGGACGAAATTGAACACCCCCTAGTGGGAGAGGGACAACATTTTTCCAAAAGTATGGGGAGGTAAAATGGAGTTTAAAAAATGGGAGAAATTAGATGCTCCATAATGCGAAAGTGGAGTGGTGCACATTTTTTCCTAAAACTATTTTATGCTAAACGAATTGATGTAGTTTGTTGATATTCTCTACATGTATTATTGACATTAAAAAGCAGTTTAAATAAAAACAAATGGGACAATTTGAACACCCCAGTTGGGAGTAATGCGTCGGTAGAGCGTCTCTTGCAGAGGTTTATTAATCATAGTAAGATCCACCTCTGTGTTTGTACATAAAGAGATGTTTGCCCGGTAGGAAATCAATTGAGGACACTTGTTTAAGGAAGGGCAGGCAGAACAGAGTCGTCCGTCGTAGACGATCTCAATGACAATGCAAATTTACGTTGTCGTTGCAGAGTACTCTTGGCTCAAGTTGTCTCTTTGCACAGAGATGGGTGGAGGACTTGAGTGGGCGAGCTCCCCTGCCTTTTTCGTACGTCCTCCCTGAATCACCTTCACCACTCAAGCTGACTTCATTCCACTTGAATATTTATTATTTACTGTCATTTACTCCATAATCACCAGACTCTACTCACTCAAAGCACTAGACAACTACACATGCTTCCACAACTCTTTATTATATGTATTGGCCGAAAGTCCCAGGGGACACTAAAGTACTCCTACTTTGATCGCGTAGATAACGTATCTACTAGAAAGTAATGATTTTCTGACTAGTGTTAATAAATCAAAAGTTACGTTCATTCATCTCAATACCATTTTGCAAAAGGTTTTTAAAGTTTAAACTGATGAACATATTGGAGATTTACTTTTCATTTATCGGGGAATATATTATATTGGTTTTTTTTGGTTTTTATTCAACCATTCAAGACACGGATGTAACCAAGTTGCGGAAGCGACCTTTGTTGACACTAACGTGTCAAAATAACATGTTGTGGTGTGGTACATATGATACAGACAACGTCAATTTGAGACTGTTTAATAAATGTGTGATTACGCGTTATCTATTGCCCTTAATACTTCGCTTTTATTAGTAGACACTAAATATATATGTTCTACTAAGAAACTACATTTGGGTTCCTAATGCGCTCAAGAGTTATCTATGGGACACAGAAACGAATAGACGACTGACATAACGCTTGCATAAAGTTGCTTCTGCATTTTAATGTTATCCAAGGCTTGCTGAAACTGAAGACCAACTTTTAAGAGGGGTAGATGTATTTCCATTTGCGGGACAAGGCTGAGTAGTAATAATGAGTGACTGTTTTTATCGTGAACGGTGATACTCGAGTTGACTGCTCGTTGACATTCTGGAAAGTGATGGCGTAGTCTAGTGACAAAAAGATGAAATATAGTTGAATGTGAATCTGTGAATATTCATAGCGGAAAGAGGGGTACGGAAGTGTCTGACTCTGCATGAAGCTGAGTCACAGCTTCATTGTCAGTCTCCCGTCTTTGCCTTCCTCATTCATAAACAACGGCAGAGGAAAAGAAGGTGAAAGTCAGAAGACGCGGATGAGTAATTGTATCTTGGAATTCCATCGACTGGAAGAATTGAGAGATTTGCTCGAGTGAGCAGCCAACTTTCTCTTTTCTCTCGTCCCCAGCCCTTGCAGCTTTCCCTGCCGAACCAATGACGATCAGCATCATTGCATCTTCATGTCTTGCGGTACTCCCGACAATAGTCCTCATCTTACCTCTTTCGATCTTCGAATGTCTTCGTTCATTTCACAGTCATTTTCATGTGGACGTAAGCACTTAAATAGCGACATAGCCTCCATCCACGCACGGCATCACGGCACTTGAACATTTGCGGATGTTCGAAGGCAACCAACGCTCACACCTTCCTCAGAGCCATGCATGGCGAAGTCTGTGGAGTGACAAAGGGCGGGCAAGATGTGAGCATCGCAATTGCAATTAGAATGACAAACATTTTAGTGGGATGAGGATCGAGTGTAGGTTGGTGGGGTGTACATGGGGATGGAGTAGCAGCTGCGGGAGGAGAGGACGCTCAGGCAATCGTTTGGAAGGTGGTCGGACTTGTCGGAGTGGCACGAGGAAGCAGAAATTGATGCTGGGGCATTTCCTGCAACATGAGTTATTAGGCGACTGACTCCTATTCATAAGAACCTCTGTCAAAAGTATTTACTTTTCTCTGTCGGCCGACGTAGTCGCGGGAGAGGAGACGGAGAAGATTGGAGGATGGAGTCGTCAACTTGCCCAGGCACACAGTCGCTGCAGCCAAGAGAGGCAAATCAAGAGAATGGCAGTAGTTAGTGAGATCCAGTGGAGTCGATACAAAAAATGAAATCCTTTTATTTTGGCTGACTGCGTTCCTTTGCCTCCTCGGCTTGACTATTCGACTTTGACTGGCATCTTCCCCGCCCGCTATGCAGTGCCTTTGCCTGGCCCGTCATCTCTCCTGCAATTCCATGCGGATTGCCAGGGAAGCGAGGCAGGGAACTTTCTCCCACTGCTACGCAGACATGACGTGCATTGGCTCACATGTTCCTCTCCTCTCGTTCTGCCATTGTTCCGACCGAGTCGGAGTGAGACAGTGAGAGGAGCAGCTAGCGACGGCAGAGAGGAAGCGGCTGCAGTTCCGTTGTTTGGGATGCCGTGGCTTGAGACATCAAGGAAATTGCTTATACTTACAACATATCATCTATTTATCGATGACTCAGCTCTGCTCATATCTTCCACTCCTAAGTGAGCCAAAGCTCACCCACTCGCCCGCATTCTCCAGCAGCTACCTCCATGCCAAACTGGGGCGCTGCCTGGGCCCAATTGTCGCGCCCATGTCCATTAAAAAGTAGGCTGCCTGTTCATGGCCAGCCATTCCCAAATTGTATGCCCATGTCCACGGTGAGTTCCCGGAACCTGCCCATGGGTGGCTCCGGAAAGGGCATAAGGTGAAAATGTCACATTCAATAAAATTGTATAAATCTCATTTTTACAGAAAATTAAGTAGGTATCTATAATATATGTAGCTTTATTAATTATAATTGTCCATGTTACGTGTATTGTGTGGTTTTACGCTATGGCCAGAACGTCATCTATTCATGAAAGGTTTCGCATATAAATAACAGCCACTCGTAACATTACATTTTTTAAATTGGAAATATTGGTGGCGGCTGCCCGAAGCTTCACGTTCTGTAACTTGATGGACGTCGAGAAATCTATTCTTTTCGCTAATAGGCTTGTCTTTTGAGTGGAAACTCTTGAGTGGCAATAGTAATACATAGGTAGATTTTCCGTAAGCCTATGTTATTTTATACTTTGGGGTAGGTACGTATTGGAATTTGTCTATATCATTATATATATACCGCTCGCATTAACGTATAATTTTTTGAAAAGTCAGCTTGAAGTGTGAAAATCGTCTCTATATGATGTCGGTTAGCCCTTTTTGTGTTTTAGGGTGT
This sequence comes from Tomocerus minor, assembly GCA_009936455.2. Taxonomy (NCBI): domain Eukaryota; kingdom Metazoa; phylum Arthropoda; class Collembola; order Entomobryomorpha; family Tomoceridae; genus Tomocerus; species Tomocerus minor. The sequence goes on along the minus strand of JAAAYG020025030.1, from coordinate 11,752 downwards.
CTTATTTAGTATTGGTTCTGAGATACAGGAAGCCTTAAGTGGGGCACATACGGTGCATGCACAATGCATAGTATGATGACTAGGAAAGAAAAAGAGCTCTGCCTCGTTCCTCTTCCTGTAGACTTGCACTACTGCACTGTTTAGATCTGATCTGGGCATTTATCTTCTCCTTCGTCACAGGAGTACACCAAGGCAGTAAGTAGTCCACTCCACGAATGCGGAGGTTGGTGATGGACGAGTAGATGTTGCTTGTGTGGCTAGACGCTAGCGCTGTGTCGAGGTGTGTGTGTGTGTAGGTATCGGCTACACGACTCTTTTTCTTGTGCATGGCGACGATGGAGGGCTATGCAGTGCAGGTCTGACGCTCTGCTCGCCCAACAGCCTCGCGCTTCTTCATCTCCGTGCATCTCATTCGAGAAAATTGATAGTAAAATATTGTTTTAGATTTTATCGGCTCCCGTAAATTTCCGGTGACATGAGGATGGCGACACAATTCAATTTTTATCCTCGGAGTATAAAAATCGGATTTGAATGAGAGCACATTCTCCGTTCGCTCGAGCACTTTGTTCCACTTGCTCGTCTCCTACCCTCTGCTCCGACTATTCCTTCCTTCACTTGTTCTTGTGAACGGAAGGGAAGACGGAGGCAGGCAGAGACAGTAAAGGGGAGCAACGGAAGCGTCTCAAATGCACAACACTTACTCTCTCCACATTTAACTCGGAGATAAATTGGCAATCAAAAAATCACATGGCAGAGTGACAAGAGAATCAGGGCCTGAACTTTCCTGCACTCGCACAGAAACTCGATAAAGCGCCTGACTCTCCACTGCAGCACTGCACAACGAGCCAGGCAGCTACTCATCTAACCAATAGCCGTTGATTCACGCACACCACCACCGGGCTCAGCAGATCATCCAAAGGCAGACCTGTCCTGTCTTGCAACAATTCTCTGCAAATCTGTTAATCAAGTTGTTTCGACACATTCAGCTGTCGCAGAATGTCTAACATGCTTGACAGGGCCCATTGCTTGAGCCTTAAACAAATAGAGGACACGAAAGTAGAGCAGCCAGTTTAGCTGAGAGCAGTTGAGAGGTTGAGACTTGTAAATGATCCTGCACGCACAACATTGTCAAGGCTCTGGTTTCCCATTTGCCTAGAAATCTGTCATCTTCTGTCGCGGGGCATCTTAGCACATAAAGGTACGGGCAATAGAATTCTTGTGACGGACATCAGTTCCGAAGCAGCCCATGAAGTCATGTCATGTCTCCTAATGCACAATTGATGAGTGGCCATTGCACGCAAAAGAGATAATTGAAATGGAAGGGGGAATGGGGGAGACAGGATTTTATTGTCCAGAGGGAAATGTCTAAGAGAATAAAGTCTTTATTGCTTTCCCTGTACAGCTGTGGCTCCCGTGTCGCCGCACGACCCCAAGACGGAGATCCGGACGGAGGGCATCTCCACGACGTCTTCGGCGGGACACTCTCTCCTCGGACCCCGCCCCTCCACCGCCGCCGCAGCCATCCTCCTCCTCACCCTCACTGGAATGCTCAGGTGACGGACAGAGCCGCGAAGCGCCGTACTAGCGCCCTCCCTTCCGGCCCCTCCCTCCGCATTCCGCACCTCTTGTCATCTCCCGCCGCCTGCCCGGCTCTCACACCGCCTCATCTCTCCGCTCAGCCAATTACCACACGAAGCTTCGGAAGCTCAGTTCCTGGACGCCAAGACTTAAGTTTTGTAGGCGCCTGGAGCCCTTCTGCTCGCACCCTTCATGTACTCTTGTAAATAAAAGTATTTATGGACAAGGATAGAGATACACAGACATGTCACTCTCACAGGTTAAATATTAAAATTATGTACCGCAATGGATATTGCCTAATTGCGTATGGAGGCCATTATTGGCATTTGTGTCTGAACAGAAGACACGCAAGGATGATTGCTCTAGGCATTACACTTTTTCTTGAGTTGACTATATTTGTGTTGTGAATTCTGCATACCAATTACTACGACTACACAATGAAGAATGATGATGGATGACAGAATTAAATTGCTACAAGTGTCGTATTCATAATGCTATCAATACAGAATTAATTAGCTTAACGTATTTGTAATTAATTAGCTGCAGTAGTGTAAGATAAAGTACTGAAAGTCTGTATCTATTCTATACTAAAGTAATAATATTGCCATGTGACTAAAGTAAAGGCTAGGTTATTATTATGATGGGCTACGAAACGGTACTCTACATGAGGAAGTCTGCACGAAAATATTTATTAACAATTAAGATAAGTTCTGTGACGCTTTGATACAAAATCTACACCCCCCCCCCTCCCCTCCCACCGCACCCAGCCGCAGCCCTGTAATAATTAATTACTATTCATTTGGAACTATAGAGAGAAACGTTCGAAGTTATAAGCAACCACCTCTGCTTTCTCTTTTCAAGTTAGTGCTCACTTTCTCTTCCATTTTCCACAATTGTTACCAAAACTAAAATGAATAAATGGTTGACACCTTGAATTTGAAAAATACAGGATGCTTATGTTACTTATTATGCCTAAAGATGAAGCAGGATTATGAACATCCATTGCAGAGGAGGCCAATAGACGAGTTCCCTAAGTAGTACAAACTTTTAAAGGCGGGCCAATTAAGGTACCGAACCAAGGGTACTCGTCTATTGGGACATCGTAGTACATACTCTATAGACAATGATGACTAAAATTGATTCGGATGTCCACCGAATCTTTATCAAGGTCCGGATAATTAATTTCTCGAAAACCCAAAAAAAATTTTTTTGAAAAGCCCGCCTCGAAAACGGCGGTACTTCAAAGGTAGCCGTGTGAAAAGTGCTCCCAATAATTATATTTGTGAGTAAGCTGGCAGCGTGGCAGCTGCCTTGGGCATCAGCCACAATTGCCTCTCCAAATTTGTACTCGATAAATATTATAATTAGTCATTGATGACATTATAGTACACATCCATGTTAATGTTTTAGTAGTTGCACTGTGAATTATGTAGCGGAAGCCACATTGTCCAACCGTTGTAAATCAATCTATTTGACCGATCGTCAGTCTGTTCATTTTTGCGATTAGAAAACTCGTGAACGCAATGAGCTATTGTTTAAATTTTTATACGTATTTAGTCAAGGCACGTATACTGTATCATTGCAAAACCGGGTTAGCTCATCCGAATGTTTGCAAAATAAAAATTCACTTTTTTCTACTGATGACAATGCAGATTTTGTGATGACAATGCAGATTTTGTGACAACAATGCCCCCAGGTTTGTTCAGTAGAACGGTTGGTTTATAAAATTCTGAAATTTTATATAAAAGTTCAGAATTTTACAAAACAACCGTTCTACTGAACCCACCTGGTGCGGCGAGGGCCAGGCGGAGGCAAGGCAACAGTCCATACGCCTGAGGGGACTTTCATATCCTCGTGTTGTTGAGGTTAAATGGGAGTTTTAAAAATTAAAATGGGCCTAATCGTCCATTCCATAATGCAGGAGGAGTATAACATTTTTGAAAAAAATTGTATTCACTACATGTGTTGCTGCGGTAAAAGTGGGGTTTTCAACAATAAAATGAGACAATTATGAGAGCTCTTCTGGGGGGTAATGCGTTCGTTACATCGAAATCGGTAGAGAGTGCCTTGCGCTTGCAGCTGTGTATTATAGTATAACATATCAGGCAACAGCTAAAGAAGTAAAAGAGAAAGTAGAGATGTTTGCGTACAAAATTGACTCTCTTAAGAAAAGGTTGACACGATTTCCATCCCTGAATGAAGGAGAACGACTTTACGTAGAGCAATCAAATAAACATTTTTGAAATCTGTTCATATTTTCCGAGGGCGCATGTTTTCAACATTTTCAAAAATAAAATTCTGTTTAAGAAATATTTGGGCTTTTTTGGAGTGGGGGGATGAACTAAAAAAGATTATTTCCATTTTTATCGTATATTTAGGACAACAAAGTTTCATTAGTCAGAAACATTCTCCCTAGAGAATTTTTTCCTCTTTTTTATGGTTTTTTGGCAACTTTGTACGTGTGGTCTGTCAGAAACTATCGAAAACTGGGCTAGAATTCGTATTTTAAATTGGACTCGACGCCACGGCAGCAACGCGACATGTAGAAAAATTTAAAATTCTTGCCATAATTCTGTAATATACTTCTTAATCACAGAGTGGTAAAGACCACTCATGCCAAAACACTCGTTAAATTGCTCGTACGATTTCCCATGTTAAGGCGGGTGAGGGTACCTAGGTATTTTTCCAGTTTACATGTGTTTTCCCTCTTCGTCATTTCCAGTATAACTATACAACAATTTTGTGTCAATCCGAACGTGTAAACCCTTAAAATGTAGGTCAACTATCCTGGAGGGTCCTATAGCTCTAACTTTTACTTAGGGCCATATTTGGGGCCACATGAGTTTTTTTTCCAAAAAAAAAATAATTATTTTTGGCGGTCTCGTTTTAGAATGGCATAGCAAAGTAACTACAAGGAATTTTGAACTTTTAGAGATTTAGTACCCTATATGATCCTGGAGGAATCGGTGGTGAAAATGGGAACTTTTTTTGTTGATTAGTTTTTGAGTTATCTTGGAAAAGTTGGAAAAATAAAATTTAAATTTTTGCTATAGTTCACACAAAGAAAGCACCACAGCAAGGCCGCAATGACAGTGATAGTCACGTGATTTGCTATATACTCAGTTCAGGGCGTGGACAACAGCTAGTTACATTTTGACTTTTACATACGTCACGTTTCCCTTAGAGATAAAATTCAAATAGGATTTTGCTTGTTAAAATTGATAAGTTTTAATGTCATATTGTAAACGATACTAGAGCATTCAAAATTTTATATTTCAGTCAAAAATATTCAAAATTCGACAGAATGTTGTCCCATCAGTGTAGGTTTAGCCATTCCAAAGTTTGGTTTTAAAGGGCATTATTACCCCTACTGTTGATTTCACCATTTGGTGCACCTGTCTCCAAGGAACTGTTCGGAACCTGCAATTTTGTCTTTCGTTCGTTGGCTAATTTATTTGAAATACACTCCTCTGATCATGGCCGTATTGAGGGGGTGGCATATGGGGCAAATACCCCCCCCCCTCCCTCCGAAATCTGAGAAAAAGAGGAAATTTTTGGAAAAATACGCAAAATTTTCATCGCTTAGCGCGAAATGAGAAATTCATCAATTTGTGGGCTAAAACCACAAATTTTTTAGAATTAGAGTATTGTAATAAAATGTGTTGGCTTTGCCACCCCCGAAACTGAGTTCTAAATACGGCCATGCCTCTGATTGGTAGTTACTGTAATTACCAATCAGAGGACTGTATTTCAAATAAATAAGCCAATGAACGAAAGGCAAATTTACATGTTCAGAACAAACAGGTGCACCAAATGATGAAATCAACAGTAGAAGTTTATAGCATTCTTTCATTCACATTCGGACTGCTTTCGTTAGTATTCCTGAACGACTCTCGTAGTTCATGGCTAATTTCCATAGCTGGCTACGGGGTCTAAGAACAAGCCTTAAAATTATCACAAGTGATCAGTGATCACACAGAGATAGTTGATGGGCTATTTACGTCAGTTTCACATTCATATGGCGGTTTTCCGTGCAGTCTGCAATATCGCTTCACCCCTATTGGTCAATTTATTTGAAATACACTCCTCTGATTGGTAATTACTATTACAAATTTCTACATGATTTTCAGTGGATGGGTATTTATGCATAATATTTATCTGTCGCGAGGTATGTCTTGGACAATAGTAAAACATTGTCCAATTGAGCATTAAAGGTAAAATTACATTGCAGAGGCTCCAGATTAAATGATTCACTTCAAAATACAACAAACATCCTCAATGCTATTATAAGTTAATCTCGAAGACCTCGCAACAGATAAACATACCCACCCACTGAAAATCATATAGTTTGTCATCGTAATTAGCAATCAGAGGAGTGTATTTCAAATAAATTGACCAATAGGGGGAAGCAGAATTACAGGCTGCACGGAAAACCGGCATATGAATGTGAAACTGAAAGTAGGCAACATGCCCAATATCCACTAACAGATTTTGCGCATAAAGTTGGAGGTCGGCTTTACATTGCACCCGAAGAAGTCCTTATGAGGAAGTGCCATTACCAACGAGCATGCTTATAAATAGTATAAAGAGGTGAGTTGAATTAAACAATTGTACTCTAACATATAAGTCTACCGAGAGGCCCATCGGTACCGGAAACTTTCAATTCGTCGTGGAGCCGGGGATGATGCAGAGTCGATGGATGTTTCCGTATTTAACCCAAAGAGGTGAAAGTGAATAGGAGTCGGGCCAATTACTTATACAAAAAATACCCAACAAAGAAAAAGCCTACGAAACAGACCCTTACGATTGGGAAACTCGGCCCATACACCGACCTGAGCCAGGGCAGACGCCGGCTCTGAATAATGCTTGTGTTGCTGATGAAGACAATTTTCTAGGTGATTGGAATGATGTAAGTATTGTAATTATTTGGTTATGATCTGTATGAAATGTGTTTGGCCAACACCAAATGGAGACGCCTTTTCGTAACAGTCAGGGAAGGAGAAGAAAGCATAATTCGGGGTAGGTACTCAAACAAAGGGATGTTTCTCACGTTGTTTATGTTGGGAGGAGTGTAAATGCAATCGGAATAATAAAGGCGGAAGTGAATCCAGGACAGTGAGTCAGATATCTCTCTCTCTCTCTCTGTTCGCCATTTGACTTGTCGGAAAAGGAGAAGTTGTGCTAATGATGACATAGATAATTAAACTGTCATGTTGTTCTGAGAAGTGTCCATTCCGTTGACTATAAGTTGTCCTGCCTTGAATAAAATAAAAGTCCCACGCCAACTTCTTTCTTGCTTCGTCTCCTCATTTCTCTTCTCTCTCATTTAGGTTGTCTCCTTCGTCTGCCTCCCTTCGCTCAGTGCGGAGAGAGCGTTGCCCGTCTCATCATTAGCATCTCATTGAATTGAAACGGTAGGTATGGGGAGAGAGACGTCCTTCTCAGATCACACTTCGCAGCGGGTTACTTAATATTTAAGCCCAAGTTCTCTTCTTTTCAGAGATGTCAAACGAGCTGGGCCATTAAAATGGAGACAATGACAAAAAATTCAATTTGTGGGGGTTGGGGGAGGTGCGTGGTAGGACGGGATTAGTTGACTGGCTCATGGACAGATGTGATTAGTTAGTCTAGCTATATACCTACTACAATGATCTCAACTCTATTTCTCTGCTCGTGACAGTCCCTGCACCAACCATCAACCAAACAGTCGCAAACGCAACGAATACAAATGATGAGGCTGAATCTAAATATCGAAGTAGAGACGAGAATGAAGGAATGACTACAATGACCCAACGCATAATTACCAAGCTCCTTTATAAGAAATCCTTGTCTGTCTATAACTGTGTAAGTGTAAGTGTAACTCTCTGCTACAATACAACTCCTGATCGCCAACTTGTTAAGAGGCTACATTCAGAGTTTGCATGTACTCTTGGAATTAGCTACACATACACATTAACTCTTCTGTGTGTAATGCATTGAGAGTGCGAGTATGGAATGAGAGGAACCCAGGAAAAACAGACCAGTGGGAAAATTGTGGGTTTTCTGTGGGTTTACTGCGGGAAGATGGGAAATGTGAGGGAAGCGCCTGTCAGTGGGCAATCCCATTGGGGGTCTGCCAGAAAATTTGAGGTAAAATGCACTAAAGTTTCCCTTTAGGGTAAAATACGTTATAATCACAACGGGTTATGCTTGGGAAATTACCTAAATCACACATTTAAATCAAAAAGGGAAAGTACCAACGGGATCAACTGGAAAAAGCCATGGGGAAAATGACCGTTTTCCCACCACCAACTGCATGTTTTAAAGCCCAACGATTTCCGCATGGGAAAAGCTTGGGCAACACACACTGCTGGACTGTAATCTATGGTGGCCCATTTGGGAAAACAACGGGAACTTCCCAGACAGTGATACTCCCTGTATGATATTCAGGGAAAAGTAAGGGACTTACCCTCAACTTACAGCGTACTGACAACGCGCATGACACGACTTTCTGCCTTCAGTTCTAACCACATGCTTTAAGACCAAGCGACTTCCGCATGGGAAAAGCTTGGGCAATTCACACTAGAATATTGCAGGGGTAATATATGATTATCTTTTTGGGAAAACAACCGGAACTTCCCACACATAGTATGATATTCGATGGGCAAAGTAAGGGAATTACCCTCAACTTACAATGTACTAACAACGCGCATGACACAATCGTCATGTCACATCAAGAACCCTGCCACATCGCTTTTGATTTCAGTTTCACAGTTAAACATCTACTTCTCACTAACACTCATTTTACTTTTGTCGGTTATGATTTATTAGTTAGGAAATTTCCAGTGCAAATTGTACATTTGTGATTAGTGATTACTGTATTTTTGAAAAGTGTCGTTTATTTTACAGTTAGTGCTAAGTGTTTTTAAAAGCTAATCGTTTATTATTCAGTTCAAATTATAAGTCATTTGTCTGTCAAAGTATTGCTGCAGAGACTTGGTCTAAATTATATTCTTAATTCTATTACTATTTAGATATTATCAATAATTAGTAATGTAGTGATGAAATGTATTCAGTGTGTGATGATTTGATGTGATGACTGATGATGATGATGACTTATGCTACAATTTATTTTTTATTTTCTTTTTCGCTAGAATAATTTAGATTCCCAACTGAAAATTGAACCGAAATATATGTGGGGATTAGGAATGGGGAAAACACAATAATAAGTGTGGGATTCAAGAGGGTAACAGATCATTTCGCATGGATTACCCATTAGGGATACGAACGGGAAAGTAGTGGGCATATCCCTGTAGGGAAAAGCTTGCGAAACTCCCTAAGGGAAACACTGGTGATTTTTTAGCGCTAACCCATGTGGGTCAGTCTGCCATTACCAACTGGGATCAGAGTAATTTTACCCGTTCGGATTTACCGCAGTTTCCCGCACTCTGTTTTTCCTGGGAAATAGAGTGAGTGTGGAGTGGAGGTGATGCGGAGGCAAATAACGTAGATGCCCGTAAGAAGTCGTTTTGCGCCCTGTTGGAGCTCTTGGTGGATGTGAAGACGGATTTTGGGGAGAGTGTGGGAGAGAACATGTCATAATGTCGTTTGTCGGCCGTTCGGTTTGCGGTCGTCCTTTCCGTCTCCTTGTCACTCCGCTCAACAAATTCTCTTCCTTCCGTGGAAAAGTTTTGAGAGGAATTTCTTCCAAACCTGTATCTCTCTCAAATGGCTGTGATGCAAATGATGCTCATAACGACTGTGATTCGTGACCTAAGTACATGAGTGCGCTAATTATGCATGCGAAAGTTGATTTAACTTCTTCATACAGTTTGTAAGCAACTTAGAAAACTCAATGCGGCCCGTAATGCAGCATTTACTTTGCAAAACTGCTAACTGCGCACAGTAGGTAGATTAGTAAAACCAGACATGATCAGTAAAATTGCTTTTTCAAATTCACAAGAATTTGTGTAAATTGAAAGATTATTGTAGTGGTAGCAGGAAGGAAAAACGCATTAATTACTGGATAGCCGACGGAAATAATTCCCGTATGTCCTTGTAAGGTCTGATTTTAATCTTTTCGCAGCAGCACCAGCCTGCACCTGCCCCTATACAATTTTTAGTTGCAAAAGTAAAATTCGCATGAGATGTTTTACTGAGGCAATTGACGTTTAAGAGTAAAGTGGTGTAATCAAAGTATCCTGTGTACAGGGTCGGGCACATATCGGACCCTGTAGACTGTAGATGCCAATGTACTTCACGTGTCCATAAATTGCTATTATGGAATGGTTGGGCTACGTTCTGTTGGTGCGGGGAGGACAGAGCTGGGATGAGGAATGAAGATTTGGTGCAATATTAAATATGAATAAAGTTTGTAGTTTGTGGGAGGGCGCGGGGCTGATTGAAGGAGAGCCGCAGAAGTGGCGGAACAAGACAGAACATGACAGAGTTAACGGAAATGTGAGTCTGGATGTTGTGGTCCTGTCTTTTCCAGCGGCCCCGCTCCGCTCTGCCCTAAAAGTGTCACTTTGTCAGTCAGGCAGTTTTGCTTCGCAACTTTCTCCGCCAACAAGACTTTCTCCTCGGAATGAAATGCAATTGGAATGAAAACTAAGTAAACTAAACGTAATGCATATAGGAAGTGTTTGTTCGCCTCCTCTCGATTAATCTGCAGACGGGCGGATGAGTGAGGAGACAGAAGGATCCAGTCCAGCCCCGCCATGCAAAATGCCAAATCCTGACTCCCAACAAACTTTCTCTGTTTTCTAATAACTTGGATTTTATTTGAATTATACATGGAGAGAGAGAGAGAGAGAGGAGAAGAGGCCGGGACATCTGACTCGCTCTTCTCCGACGTCCCTCACTCTCGCATCCGCGAACGGCGCATTTACATAAACGTCTCCATCTTCAACCTCAACTTCTTTTCAATTATTTCCCCATCCATCCACCCAACCCTCACAACTATTTGTTCTTCTTCGCTCCCACTTCCTTGACAAATGCAACTAATTCACTCCCGTCTCAATCCCTCCATGTAATGTCAACTTCCGTCCCGTTCCGCAAAGCAATTGAACCTCACAGACCTCCTCTTCCTCATTCCCTGCCTTTTTGGAAAATCAGAGGAAACGAGGCATGACGCAACCATTTTTATTCTACATTTCTACTAAATTACTATGCATAATTTATGAATTTTTAAACACGCTCTTACAGCTCTACAAACGAAGCCGTCATAGGTACACACATAAGTTCATAGAATTCAATTTACAGGCTACACAGCACACATCCCACTATTCCCACTTGCAGCATAGTCTATTAAATAAAAATCTATTTCGCTTCAAACATGTATTTTCAGTTGCTAACAACGCACGTACTGCTACCGGGCGCTGGCCCATCTCTTCTGTTTTTATAATAGTGCATGTTGATGAAGCAATGCTGGAACTATCATTTTGGCTACGTGGTTAACGTATATAGGCGATTATTTTTTTAATAATCGATAGTGGGCATCAGCCAGATCAGTTCAACCCCGTTTCGTTGAATGACCCCATGGCCATTGCAGGGAAACGAACCAGCCATGTCAAATGGGTTTGCATTATTGTTGCATTAAAAAACCTAAATGACATGAATTTCAATGACAGAGAAGATGACACTGATATCATGAGAAATCCTTCTGCTTTCACTGTCAATCAGTATTACCATCATTTACAGCTATTTATTTACAGCCGTTTGTACAATGGCTTATTAAATACTTAAATATAAAACCAAGGCCGGACGCAGAAGATTTCGGAGGGGGCCGGAAGCCAGTTACATTTTATTGCCGTATTTACGACCGCTATTTCGCACGTAGCGAAAAATCTTGCGGTTTAAGGCCAAAAGTCGATGAAAAATAGGTACTTTCAAGCGAAGCACGGAAAATTTTGAACATTTTTCCAAAAATATCTTAATTTCTCGGCATTTCTGGCGAGGGCGAGCTCCCCGGTTTCACTCTGGATCCGGCCTTGTATAAACCTAATAATTGAATTTCGTTCCACGTAACGTAACCTGGAGATGTAATCTTCAATAAGAGTATCGAGTACCTATATGTATATATAAATATTGTAATGTAGTAAGATATAAGTAGGTTAGGTGATGTAGTCATCTACAGTGACTCCCTTAGCTCATTAAAAGCGCTTGAGTCCAATTATACGGACTCATCTTTGAT
>JAAAYG020025019.1:0-17257 GCA_009936455.2 Tomocerus minor | reverse complement strand
TGCCCGCCCATGCCCACATGGGCGTGGGCATGCCCATGCCTGTATGGGCATGTCCCGCCTAGGCAACTCTCTAATGTGTATAGTTTTATAACTCCCGAATCCGAGGCAATGGTGTGTGGGTGTGTGACGTGCGTTAGCAATTTTGTTATGGATAACAGTATAAATAATAAAATATTTATGTAGCTATTGAAAGATATCTACATAAACAGAAACTCTGTCAGAGACTACAGACATTGGGGTCCGTAAACAAACATATCCTTGAATATAACTAAATATAAGAATAGTAAGCACATGAAGCCATATAGCATACATTCCCACCTAGGCCAGCAGCGAAAGCGAATACCACCTTCGACAGGACAGACACGGGAGGCGCGGGGTCTGGTCGGCCAGACACGGGTAGGGGGTGGGAACCTAGCTCTAAAATAAAATAAAATACAATAAAATGAAATAAAATAAATTTATTCTGCATTTTTGTCGGGGGCAACTACCACCTCCGTAAGACTTGAGTGAGGCCTCGTCGGCTACCCTCTGCCGTCGATCTACGTCTATGTGGGTTATACATTAATTAAATATAAGGTGTAATAAATGTAAAAATGATAACTAAAAGTTCAAGTTTAAGCATGCTAAAAATGCGTATCGACATCGTGGTGTTACTCTTGGTTTTTTTTAATCCTATTTTTACCCCCTTTTATTCGGTCTGGCCCCTTAAGGGACACGGTTTCCCCCTTGAGAATCACCACAACACGGGGTCTGGGCAAAAACAGGTGGGAATGTATGATACTTGGACTTACGTGGTACTATTGACTATTAGTTATCGTCCATACAATGCAACAACTAGGGCAAATAACATCTATGTCAACGATATGTACATCAAACGGATGTTGAACGGGTCCAGTACACTACATTACATATCCGTACATACACTACACGCAAAATAAATTGTCTTGCTTCATCACCGCTATCTTTAATCCTCTCTTTCTGCAGATCTATAAATAATGATGAGGTCATAACCAGTTACGCAACCAAGAGAACTTCGTCATTGAAAGACGTTTCATCTGTAGGAGTTATAAGATGATTACGTTCTATAAAGATGTACGTAGACACACTACGTTTACGTAGTTACTACTACTTAGCGTGGTACGAAACTATAATATTTCAGCACAAGCTCAACGCAACGGAGCAATTGCAATGCAAAGCGAATTGTATATATACAATTCGCATTGCACTATAGCACTATGATCTTGCTCTGCAGAAACGTTTTGATGATTTTTACCACGGTCGATCTCCTCCTCACCCATAATAGTAAGCTCACAGAACTTGACGTACGTCATTGTCATTATTAAGTGGCGGAAAGCTACTTTATGGGAATACCATGTCTGTCTGTCCGTATATTCGCGCTATAACTCACGAATCGTTAAGTACATCATATTTAAATATTGAAGTATAAGTATTTAATATTTAAGTATTTACACCGTTATGCGTTACTGTTACTAACTGTACGGTTTTCAAAACCATACCGAGGAGTGCAGTCTAAACGGCTGGACGGATTTGGAGAGAGATATCTCGAAAGCTACTTGATGGATTTGGGTGAATTTAGTCTAAAATGACCACAAGAGTCTTGGCTTGTTGGTCTGTGTTCTCAGAATTGAGTTATGAACTAAAATTTTTGAGATATGGTTGTTTTTTAATGTAAAGTCAGTCGACTAATAAAGTCTTTCTCCTCTTGACTGATATCTCAAACTTTTTTCGAAACTCCCGTTTTGGGGGGAAACGCAAAAATCCCCACAGAAATTCGATTTTTGGCTAAAAAGACTGAGATATAAATTTTCAATATCTCAGCACTTGTTGAGTTAAAAACTTATAATATAGGGGGTAATACTTTCACTATACTCTGTTACGTCCGTGTTTTACACAGCTATTCATTTGTTCAGTAAGTAGACTACAAGACTAGACTGTACGTAGACATTGACATTGGGCATACTTACCCTTCAGCAAAGGATTGATAATGGAGGGAATGGAGATACAAATATGTAAATGTAAAATTAGCAAACACTTTAGCTGTTCTTTAGTAGAGTATCGACGACTCTGCGCTGTATAAAAATTAAAAGTGCCAATAATTAATTATAAATATGAACGTTAATACAAAATATTTACCTTTTTCTGTTACTGAAAAAACAGTACATGATAAAGGACAACCAAAACCTAAGCGCAACAGCATGAGGGGCTGGACACATTCGACATACGGCCTAAGACCAGTCTGAAGGACACAATATATATATACCAAAAAGCAAACGTAACATGAAGCAAAGCCGCACCCCGCAACAGTCATAAAACACTGCATCAAACCAGTGCTACATAGATATGATCCCTAACGTAACTAGCACCGGAAACTGCTTCAACTTATGCAAAAGTCTTGTCTAGGTAGATGTTGCGTTCTTGCGTTGCCGGATGACTTGAAAAGTCAGTTCACGATGAATACTGCTGCTACTATTATGCTGTAGGGATGCTCAGCCAGCAGACACTGCCAAGCCAATGATGCCAGACAGACAAACCCTCCAATATCAACACAAAATACTAAGGGATGCTGGTGGCACTTATTGCGTAAATAACGCTTCATGCAGGAGGCATACTATCCAGCAGACAAAGTAATGCAAGATGAAAACACAATATGCAACCTACACAGCTCACAAAAACACATCTGTGTTGTCTATGTAGTAACTAGTAACTTTGTGTTGGTGCCTGGAGTGGTAGGAGGTAAGCAAAGCACCCCTTTTATAAAAGGGTGTGGAAAGAAACCTTAATAGGTTGCCAGTGTATATGTTTACATTACTGAATATATACATATAAAAGGACATTATTCATAGGGTATGACTACTTTAATACAATGCACACGTTTATCATAGTGGTCCTGTGATATTTTAATAATTTCCAATTGCTTTTAACGTACGTTTAAAATCTATGAATGGAGAAAAGGAAAAAGTCAAAAATAATTAAGTTGCGTTGGCGTTAGTATCTAATGTATTACTTATATTCAACTTATATTGAAGTAATAATTATAATGGCATAATACTTTAGCTGAATTATTAATGTACATCTGAAAATACAGTTTATAGTAGGCTTAAATTGACGTGATAATAAAATATATTTCGAATTTGTACAATCTATTATCTATGGGTTATTCCAAGTGTAATAATAGAACAGTGTGTAATTATTTTTAGGACCCACAATAATAAATTGCCAAAAAAACCAATAGAATTAGTGGAATAATAAATTGAATCATAAGTAGGCTACTGTTCAATAGCTACCTTATATTCCACAATTTGCAAATAGCTTCAAACTTTAAACGTATACCTATAAATATTTAATTAGTTAATACTTTGAACAGGTAATTGCCGACTTTTAAGTCACTGAGTGTATATTTATTTAAAAAATTATATTGTGTATTCATTCTCAGTTTTATTAAACCTACATCTGACATCCAACATCCAAGCTAAAGACTTTATTACTTTAAAACTTGACACTCATCTACAATTCATTCTATTTATTATTATGTTTTTGTAAACAATGAAAATAAATAAAACAGAGCTTTGAACTTTCATTTGCTGATACTTGTTGATAGGAAAATAGGAAACCAAACGAATAATAGTCTAACAAATGGTGACAAAGAGTTAAATCAGCCGGCAATGCCAACCAAATCTAAGTAACAGTCAATAATAAACACTAGCAATGAAACAGCCACATTACGAGGTAAAGCACACAACTTGACTTGTGACTTCATTCATTTATCATTTTATCAATCACACCTTAACTTTGAATTTTTATATGAACTGACATTGTTTATTGTAATTAGTAATTACCAGTCATCAATCCATTGGACATTATGATTTAAAATTAAATTAATACAATTAAAACAAAATTCAATATTACCATCTCTGGACGACGAAGATCTTGTGGCGGTGGCTGGTTGAGGCGTCGTCAAATTAGATGTTGCTCCTGCCGAAGCCGCTGCCCTTTTGCTACTTTTCGTAGACATTTCAATTTGTAATGTAAGTTGAACTTTGTAAACTGGAAATTTTGATAAAAATTCGGCAGGCAACAAAAATTACCCGCACCGAACACGACAACGATAAACCGGCACAATATACAAACAGTGAAATACAAAAAGAGACGGGGAAAGAATGGGAGTGAAGGAAAGACGCGGACTCGGCGTCAGTTGAAATCTCCACTGCGCTCC
Source organism: Tomocerus minor (assembly GCA_009936455.2). Classification (NCBI taxonomy): domain Eukaryota; kingdom Metazoa; phylum Arthropoda; class Collembola; order Entomobryomorpha; family Tomoceridae; genus Tomocerus; species Tomocerus minor. The sequence goes on along the minus strand of JAAAYG020025019.1, from coordinate 13,023 downwards.
ATTGCGTGCAGTGAATGGAATTTATTAAGTTTTACACACACACCAAAAACACACGGAACAGGACGTACTACAACAAGCAGGCAACAACAACGGCTGCTGTTGTACACTCCGGCTTGCTTGCGTGAGGTATGTCACCGCCTCTAGAACGCATCATTCCATTCTCATTCGTTTGTTCATTTGACTTTTCCGGCGCGGCACTTCTCGCAATTTAGACGTACAGTGCACAACGCAACGTTGCCTTCTTGGTATGATAATTCGATAACGTTTTACTATGTTCGTTACACATTCTTTGGGTTTTTACGTGGTTTTTACAGTAAATTGCCACTACGAGCGACATTCTGCCACGGTAATACATTATGCACGCGTCTTTTGGATAAGAAAGGCTTCATGCAATTATCTACTCAAGCTCTCTAAAAATAACTGAAGAAAGAAACCTTAGTTAACTTGTAGAGAACGACATAAAATGACAACAGATATTTTGATTAATTTATAATTTATAACTGCATAAAAGAAATTCTTCCGAATAATAAAACCAGGTTAGATAAGATTTTAAGTTATTACATTAAGTTTGCAACATTTTTTTTCATGGCACTTGGGGGATAAGAACAACGGAACAGATATCACTGTATATATCTATGGAATATATATATTCGATTTTCCAAAGGTTGAATGATTCGATTGTTTAAATAAAGAGTAATAAGTATACATGCAATTAGGTTATATTATTACTACGGTATAACTAAATAGTTCGCTATAACGGTAATACTACTGTAGATATCGGATAATTTTCTACATAAAAACTTCATCATACTCAACAAAAGGTATGGAATCGTCACAACAGACGCTTTACAACTATCCCCGGTTGTAAAGATTGGCTGTGAAGATACCGGAATCCTAAGCAAATATTTTTCCAATCCAAAAAATAAATTAAAATGAACATAAGTACAGCTTTTTATTTTACATATATTTATTAGTGGAAGCGAAACTTATTCTGCAATAGAGATATAAAAAAGACTAACATTTTCGCTCATAATTCTCAAACAGCATTTGCTGCACGATTTTTATACACAAACGTTCTAGGACTATGGTCTTCGCTCACGGTGGCCCATGTGGGCACAATTTTAGCATGTATTCTCCATGTTCCATACTGATTAGACAAGTGTTTTTCAAAAACAACGTATTCAAGCACATCTTTAGCAATGACTTCACTGCCATGAGATAATCTTCCGAAACGGTCATATATTGCCAAAGTCTATATAGTAATAAAAAATTAATACGTAAATATAGAAACGAAAGGAACCTTTTATGTTAGATAAAATTTTATGTTAGAGTTAATAGAATTGTTAGACAAATCGGTTAGGTATACCTGTTGGGTAAAAAATCGGCAAGTAATTTGTCCGAAAATATTTTCCTTTGTGATTACATCGGTGCATCTTGCGTGAACGACTTTGGGAGGTTCAATTGATTTCAAGAAACTCCATCGAATTGTCCGAAGCATCATATTGTCGACAACTTCCTACAGAATAAACAAAAATATAATTTGTTAAGCATGTATATCTGTTACATTTTTACATTTGGTTTTTACTACCCTATTCTAGGATTCATAATAATATGCTAATTTATGTCTACAGTACTGCGCACTTTTTCATTTTATTTAGGTTGAAGCAAAAACATTCATGAATATAATATATTCATGTATGACTATAATAATTATTATATATATAATTATAATTATTATAATAATATATACAAGGCCGTATTTAGAACTCAGTTTCGTGGGGGGTGGGGGGCAAAGGCAAACTTATTTCATTAAAATGTGTGGGAAAAATTTTTGCCGTTTTGGCCTAAAAATTAATGAAAAGTATGTCATTTCGCGCGAAGCGCGGAAAATTTTGCTAGTTTTTCCGAAAATTTTCTCTTTTTTCGACATTTGGGGGGGGGGGGCAATTGCCCATGTGCCCATCCCCTAAATACGGCCATGAATATATATAAAAACATATTATAAATCAATATATTGGTAATGCATATAACATGTATAGTACTTACATACATAAAGATTCTAAAATATACTTCTATAGTCCTTGCCAAAATAGGAATAATATTATTATAGATAATAGAATAATAGGGCAATATACATAAAGAGCACTTATAATATACTTAAATACAGACAGTAAATGCAAAGTAACTACTAAGAAAGCATTTAATTTTATTATTTAGTCGTTAACTTACGGGGTATATAAGTTCCGTCACAAGGTTTCTAATTTCATATTTGTCTTGTCTGCAAAAAGAAAGAACACAAAATGTAATACTGAAATGAATGTGTAGATTCTTGATACATGTACTTCTTAGTTCTTACAATTACATTTGCAAATTCATTATTTGCGAACCAGAGTATGTCGCTCAAATAATTTTGGGAAACGGGTAAGCAGTGCCTAGTTTGAGGTTCACGAACCATACGCAAACCAGGGTAGTTCACTCTTTTTCCAGGCACTGGTGGTTAAATTTTGTTCGGATTATTTTTATTTTACAAACTCTCTGGTCCGCTTCGGCTTTTGGAGGAAATGGTTCGGATCGTGAGCAAAAGTTGCCAAGCTTATAACTGCAATACTCAATTTATTTTAGTTTAAACAGAGGAGGAACTGATTCTTACGCTGCAACTGCTTTATGAACATTTATGTAGATCTCTTGAGCTGCTTGGGCAAACTCTTGGGATTCAAAATCTTCTTCAAAAGTCCGAATTTTTCTAATAGCTCTCCAAGATTTCCCTTTCTTTTCAACCAACTCAGCAGCTTGCTTAACTCCCTTTATATAAAACAACGTAATATATTCGTAATAAAAATATTGTATTATTGGATGTATATACTAACATTGTAAATACTAACCTGAGTAGAAATATAACTAGCTTTTCCGTCGCCTTCGGGAGGGACATATGGCTCAAAAGCAGCACCAGTAGCAGAAATATCGTAATTCCGCTCTAGCCAAGGTCGATGTGGGCTTAATCCCTTTTCTTTCATTTTTAGCCTTATTTGATCGGGTGTCATCGATTTCATTTCCTCTCTTTCCTTTATATCGGGAAGCTTGATTTTTATAACCTATAATGTAGAAATGGTAGATGTGAGTGACAATCGAATCCAAAGAAAATTACATATACCCGTTTCGGATGATTAACTGAAAGATATTTTTAATGCACATCGCGCAAACGAAAACGGTTTTTGTTCATGAAAAGTAAATAGAAGCTTAATTTTATTGAAATATTTTCACTTGCGGAGCGCTTTCCTTTTAGTGAAAGTGTTATACGATGTTACTGTGTTACAAGAGAGAGCAACTTTCTCTTCAGTTAATAGACTGTGCCTGTGACTGTGTGTGGGAGTGTGGGCATCATATCACAGCAGCACACACAAAGAGGCCTTCAGCCTTGACACAACTGACTGAAGTACAAGACAATTAATTCAGAATTTATTATTATATTATGTGGAAAATAGTATTTTACTGTACCTTCTGTCTTCGTAGAGGCTTCCAAAATGGGAGAAAATGCTTATTTGCTTTGAAATTACACTTTTGCTGCATATTATTAACTGCTATCGGTACAGTCAACAAAACCGATGGACTCAATTTTGGGGCAGATTTAAGTACAGATAGAGTATGATTTATTGCAAACATTTTGATACTGATTTTTTTTAATTATCAGATTTGAAACTCTGAATTAAGAAGCCTAAACAATATCAGTGAATTGCTGTGTCGTGCCTAAATAGTTACCAAATACCGGCGTTAAATGTCTTAATGAGTACTAGTAGTCAGTTTTGCCATTCCTTTCTGAAGTTCTGATCTGGCGACCGGATTGTCGATTAGGATGAAATATACTGCGGCTCTAGAATTTTATTGTGGGTTTTAAGAAATTAAAATAAATTCCTTAAATTCATACTACATAATAGACAACAAAAAATGAGTGTTTCTATTCTATTGTGTGGGGGACTTCGGGGCCCAAAATAATGAAGGGAATCAAATTCTGTGCGTGTTCATCTCATATCTCTTTCTTTAGTCAATCAACTCACTGTATCTGTATCTCCTCACTCAAATTCTCAAATCTAAGGACATCAACAGTCAGCTGAGCCACTGTTTTGGTCTATTTTATCTTTAAATTGAAGGATTGAACTAAACCGAATTACTAAAATTAATTTTTGTGTTTTTGCCAACTTGCATGAAATCGTGTTAAAGGCACAACTGACATCATCACACTTGCACAATCATAACATTCCCAACCACAATAACTTTAAGGCAAATATTTTCTTGAAGTTATGTCTACAGCAACAACTCCAGGCCAGGCAAAACTCTTGTATCAAGAGCCGAAGCAAAAATTATGTGAAAAAATTAATGCGAACGTGTTATCATTTGCCAATGTTGCTGCCAGTATAGTAAATGGTAGAGAACAGGTAATGGTAATATTGAAGTAAAAATCTCAAAAAATTATTCCTTGTGTTAGTTTTCTAGGCTTCAGTCAGGCTCTGGTTTGCTGTTATTTGTATGTAGGAGGATTTCATATTAACCAATCAAGAAAATGACTTGTTAATTGTTTATGTGTACATAGTACATAGGTGCCAATGCCAATAGGTACAAAATGTCAAAAAGTAATTGTTGAATCATGCATGATTGCTCTCAGAACAGCAACTATTATATACATAGAAAAGAAAATGTACATATAGATAATTATTGGTTTGACATTTAGGAAGTCTAAAAAATCTGGTATTAAACGATACCTTTTTCTTGAGTTAGCAACAAATGGAAACTGAGCTATATACTAGGGAACTCATAAGGGACCTTACCAAAAACGAAAACTAGAAAATTAATTTCTAATGCTAATATAGGTGTATTATAATTCTTATTAAATTTCAGCATCAGCCCCTTGTGCAAGCAACCCAAAATTTTGTCGCTACAGAAAGACATATGGAAGAGTCCCATGAGGTAAAAAGATGCGGAATTTGGAATTGAGGTTTATTAATGAAATAATCGAGGGTAATCTGCCATTGTCAATTTTTGTCTAAAATATCGTTTAGAATTTGAAGAAGCTGTCCCTGCTGCATATTCATTTAAATTATCAATATGAAGCTATCAGTAGAATGACTCATCACCTCGAAGGATTGAAAGAACAAGGACAATCCATGAGAAGATAGGTGTTGGAGAAAACAGTGCAGAGGCTAAATCTAAAATCGGGAATCGAAACGATCGAAACTAATCAGAAGATATATGTAAATCAATTATCATGTTTTGTTGGGATTCCACTAAACTCTAAACTGCTAAAAAACTTCGGACATCCAGGATTGATGAACAAACAAAGGTAACTTCGTATGTGTTCCTGTATTATTTTATATGTATTTCCTAGTGGTTTCAGCTCATGTATTAAATGTTCATGTATGTATGCATAAAGACTCTGTAACAGCTTGGTTGTCATTTATTTTATTTGAACGAACCGATTATGCATAAAAATCGTAAATTGTAATGAGTAAGAATTACTGAGAATTAAATCCGTCGAATTATTTTTTCAATGCCATGCATGCCCCGATTATTTATTGATAATTGTTTCTCTTATGAATACTCATGATTATCCCAAATGCTTGGAAGGATTTTCACAAATCCTATTTAATTGGTATATACATACCATGTATTTTGAGCATAAAATATTGTAGGTACTCGTATACTTGAACCAAGATATGAAGTTTCAGAGCTATGTCTATGATACATAAATAAATAAACTTCTTTTGACATCTTGAAGTTGTGGGCTATGTCCATCCATATCTGTCTGACAGTGGGGTGGGGGTGTACATTCCGATCATGTGGATCTGTACATAAGTTCTTCGTCTACAAAACTTACACTTTTCACATATTATTTACGTTTCATACAATTTGGTGTCGATTTTGAATATATTTTTTTCTGATTTTGATAGCATTGAATATACATTTCATCCTCCTCTCAATCTCTTCATCCTCTCTCTTCATCCTCTGCTCCATGATCCGTTTTCTTATACTTTTAATTGAACTGACCCAACTGTGACCCGGCGACCCATATTTTTACAAACCTCGTTTCTTTAGAATCTCTAACCATTTATTGCCATTCGTAATTCCTTATTTAGTACTTTTTTTAAATACTCAAATCCATTACCATAGAATTCATTGGAAAGCATCAAACTCGGCATCAAATCAAACTACAATGTGTAGTAATAAACAGCTCAATGCTGGCAGTTTTGTCAGCCTGAATAATGTCCGCCGAGACCACAGTTCTACAGCCGCTAGCCGCACTGAAATGGATTAGGTTTTATTAGATAGTCACTGCGCACTGTCGTTATATAGCTACACCAGCTACACCGTTTTCGTCTTGTCTGTAATCGATCTCCGTCTCTCTCCCCTCACAAATATTGTAAAATTATTCCAATAATTTAATTCTTTCAATCAATATATGTGACTAATATTATTTCAGTACCTACGGTACATGAAAATATGCTAGGGTCTTCATAGTTCTATTCTCCTATTGTAGCGACTGCAACTTAGATATAATAGGACAATGATATATTTCTGTCTTCCACTGTATTGATCAAACAGAAAAGGCTTTGGAAGACTCAAATATTTGCTGCATTATTATAGCATGTTAACTTTGAATTTGAAATAATTCGCATGATTTTGATTTTGATGTACATGGTTTGAAAAATGTAGTAGATTTTGGCTGCCGAAACTGCCGATTGGTATACAATTGATTCAGGACACACAAGAGTCTTGGAAAACTTATAATCATGGAACGAAAAGTAAATAGAAAGAAGTCTAAAGGGGTTATTGTTAAGAATGGAAACGTCGAATGGATGGCACACTCTTTATCTGTTGACGATTTTGAGGTCCACGAAACGAGCACAGGTAAAAAGACTTCCAAGCTCCGGCTTTTCCTAGATTTTAATTGATAATTTTGATTGCAAGTAATTACAAAGCTAAAAACTTAATATTTATGTATATCGCATATTATTATTGTGTTTGTTTCTTAAAGGTCCCGTACAGTCACCAGGAAGAAAAGGTTTTAACGTCAAACATCAACCAGATTATTATCCCGAATGGGAGTCGAAGCTTTCTGAAGGAATTCTTGATGTACCAAACTTACAATTGTACGAAGTCCCAAGCGCAATTTTTGACTATCGCCCACCCATTAAGGTTGGATAATAATCTTAATTTCATTGCATACCTACTAAATGACTTACATAATTATACTCCTGTAATTATAGTATTAACTGAAATCGGAAATGATGTGATAGATTGTCTACATGAAACAAAATTATATCAGGCAATTGCCGGAAAATTTCTTCGATGAACTCCCCAGTCTCGCTTGGTTGGATATAAGAAGTAACAAGCTGCGGAATCTGCCTGAATTTAAATTCCCACATTCTCAATTACGAGTGCTTTTGCTGCAAGATAATGAATTACGAGGCCTTCCTTTTTCCCTATGTAATTCTAAATATTTTAATAATGATGCCTTTTGTGTATGATTGCAAGAATCTTTGGCTTCTTTGGGTAATTTAGTGATTTGTAAGAATAGGTCTGGCTTCTAAACTGAAAAATATCTGTGTGACCGGAAACCCACTTGTAGATCCACCAGAAGAGATAATGAACGATGGATGTTTCGCTATGCTGTCCTACCTGAAGTCCCAATATCGTACCCCAAAGTTAGGCAAGGACTTTACAACTCATCGACACATGAACTGATAAACTACTAGAACTCAGTTGACCTCTAGTCAAATCAATGTGTCCTATTTATGTATGTAACAAAACTATCATTATATTATTTTATTTTATGGTTGTGCTGTAGATGAATCATCCCATGAAGATGGACCGTTAGATTTGTGTGAAATAGACTCGACATTTGATGATGGTCAGCTTGTAAAAGATTTGGAAGAAACCGTTTTGAAAATGGCACAGAGAGATGCTGATTCCAATCGTTTAAGTCGTCAGTCTAGTTTTACCAAAACACAATCCGATGAGTCGACCATTGAAGACAGAGAAGCTAAGCGAATGGAAAGATTGAAATATACTTGGGGATTGTGGAAAAATGTTTCGTAAGTATATAGATGTCCAATGGCTACTGGTCGAAATAATGTATTAGAACTCTGGAAATAAATGTACAATCCTTCCAGAAAGTCAAAAGGAAGGGTACACAGAGTACAGTGTGACAAAACCGTTGCAACTTTTTACAAAATCAAAAGCTTCTGAATTATATAATTCTTTGTTTGTTTTAGATATGACGGTCCTTCTGCCAAAAAAATATTTGAGGATCAGTACGCAGTTATGCAAAATGAACTGCTAACAAAAACGGCAACTCAAAAGAATGCCATTTTACAACGAATCAAGTATTTTCACATTCTTAATGCTATTATTTTTTCATTTGTGTAATGCGTGTTTTCATTACGAGAATGCATATTATATGAGTTAGCCAATGTGCATGGAATTGGTTATTGTGGGCATTTAATAACCGAACTTATTTTGTTCGATCATGTTCGGTTATTTTTTGTTGGAGTACCTAATCTAAAAATTAATTTGCAATATAATTGAAACGTAAAATACTTAATTTTCATATTGCAACAATTCAGTAATTAATGCGCAAATTTGATTATTATTACTATGCAGAAATCAAGAGGCCTTAAGAAAATGGAGGAGTGAAACAACGGCTTTGCAGCGTGAACGCCAATACAGCAACACTGACAGTTATCTAGGATTAGATATTCCTTTTGGAACTGACGACAATGTACCACCCCCTGTTCTGCCTAAGATACCGTAATGATCGTATAACAATTATTTAAAACTTTCAACAGTTATAGCATGAGATTGGATTTCAGGCACTTATTAATAATGATGTAATTTATTCCTGTTTTAAGATTAAAAGTTTATAGTGCCAAAGATTTTGAAAAAGAACTGACTGAATGCTACGACAAGTTGCATGAATTCGCTAATAACCCTATTCCTCTGACGAACGCTGATCAAGCTATGAAAAGACTTGAAGAGGTAAAATCAATGTCCACATTGTAATTTGGGAATTGAAAATATTTAACATTTAAACTAGGGTGCACATTTCATGTAAAAATGCAAAAGTGCAAGGTGTATGCTATTCCTATACTATAAATGAATTTTAATTCTTTAGGTGGAGGGTGTGCAGCAGAAATTACTCGGAATGCGATTGTCTGTGAAATCTGCTGTGCCAAATTGATGCAGTCTTGAGTTGCAGGGTATTACTACTTGACCCTTAGTTTTTAATACCTACTTCATAAATTTGTTATACGAATTAAGGGATGCGAAAATAAAAATATCTTTTAATGCAGAGCACAGTAGTAGTATTTTATTTACTTTTAACAGGAATTTCCAATACTGATAGCGGTGTACAGTAAGCCTGAAGAGCTACTGTTATGGAGAGAGTAGTCCAATAATTGCTTACATATCAGTTTTACTTACTAATTCATTTTCATGTCCATCCTTTTTAGCTCGGGTTAAGTCCATAAAGTTTCAATTTTGTTTACATACCTCTTTGTGAACTCTCTGGATAGTTATTGCAAAGGTTACTTCTGGATATGGCTCTGGGCAGCAAGGGTAGTACTTTTCCACTCGAGTAGCCACATTAGAAACGATTTTCCAATCTTTGCTAGAGTAATAGTCCACATCGGCCTTTGCAGTCTGAAAAAAAGTTTTTGAAGATATTTTCTTTTTAATGTTCTTCAGTTAGCGTAACAGAGAATTAATGGACATTAAAAATACTTGTCTTTTAATATTTAATTACGTTATCATAGAGCTGCAAATCCATGATGTATCCATCGTAAACCCAAGAACCGAATTTAAATATGCATTTTTGTTCGCCCATAGGATATTCATCGAGAGTGAAATTGCAGTATGTACTAATACGGCATGGTGGAACCCAGAGAGCATTTCCATTGGGGTAAATGAGGGGCATGGAATCCCAACATGTTGCCATTTCTCCAATATTAGCCCTGTAAATCAATGACATTAGAAAATTCGAATAAGTTTAGAACGGGCACGGTGTTTTAGGGGTATAAGGCTTCATTATACGAAGAAATGTTTTACGTGTTGTAAAGGGTGACGTCTGGTTTCCAAATTTCATCGTTTCCAATTCTAAGAACGTTTATTCCTGTTGAAGCATTGTCCCATTTAAGACGGGAATCAGTCCAGAGCTATATATATGTGCAGCACACATTTACGGCTTTAAAACTTTTGCTATTTCAAGATTACATAAAAGATACAATTTTCTCTTTTGCATTAGATGATTTACTTACGTATCTAAACCAGACATCAGCTTCTAAAATCCCCTTCTCCTCGTTCTATCAATGGTAGATTTTAAAAGGTATGTATAGATAGCCGTGACAAGATTTAATGACAGAAAAATGAAAGCCCAAATGTGTTTTTAATGTTGTCTTACCACGTTTATGTTTAACAAGGACATTCCAAATTTGACCTTAACATCATCGGGGATGTTCACTCGGTCATAGTCCATAAACAAAACTTTGCGAAGTTCTGATCTTTCTGCAGCAGAGCCACTTCCTCCATTGTAAGGCGGTTTCGCAACATCTTCGCAATCTGGAAAACAAAATATGAAATAGTGTTCAATGAAATGACTGTCACAAAATTTTACTAAGTACTTTGCTATGAGTAGTTCAGAGCTAGTACAAGTTTTCACATTATCTTAGACACCAAAGTAAATAGTTTTCATCCCATAATGGGAAAATTACTTGCGAATGCTACGAAAGCCGCCAAAAGGCAGATGGACAAGAAAGACTTCATTGTGACAGTCAGTTGCTACAAATGGGCAGGAGGCAGAATAGTATACGAGTTTACTTCTTAACTTCGTAATTCTAAATGGACAAATTCTCTTATTTAGAGCAACCTTTTATATAGAAATTCTTTTGTACATTTATTGCATGGAAAGATATATCAAACATCAGATTGTCATCTTATGCTGTTAGAATGATCTGTGACAGTGTGTAGCGGTGAAATTATGAAGTTTTAATTAAAGGCTATAGCTATATCAAAAAGAGCCATTATAGGAGACAAATGTAATGATATTCTTTTGTATTGGTGACGGTGACCACTGTAAACCAAGGTCAGTTTAATTTAACCTGTCAGGTTTAGCTTATACAGCATGTCAACAGAATAGTTAGCATATGTAATTGGTTCAATAGTGCATGACAAGACTTTGACGCAAAAGCTGTACTTAATTTGTTCTGAATTTATGACCTGCTCATAGTCACAATTTACTAACACTTACGCTTTGTACTGAATAGCCATTTGAGCTGTATATAGAGTGGACCTTTTGATTTGATGGAAAATTGTGGTTGTCTTTATTAGCTCATTCTATTCTGGATATAGTAGAATTGGAGAGGACTGCAAATGATTCTTTACGTTTTTAATTTGGTATAGTTTCGGATCATGGATTGTAGCGTAAATTGTAAACGTATTAAATGTAATGACGCAAGTTAAAATAAGTTTAGGCAGGCTATTGAAAGGAAAATTCAAGCTACTCTGTGTTTATCTGTAATGCATGCAATTTAACTCCAGCAGGCTGTAGTTAGCTTGTACTATAAAATTCTGATCATAATATCAATTAACTAGTAACGCTGATTTTGATGCCACCATACGCATACCAATGCTCCTCCAGTTAGTAAATACAAGATAGTCCACAAGGATGTGATCTAGCAAGTTATTATTTAATGCGCCTCACGGAGATCCACAACTACATATATACTTTAATATATGCCTACTTAATATTCTTACCAGCTCCAGAACTACTTCTATATTACTAAGAAAACATTTTTACCTTTTTTACAGTTTTTTTTACAGTTTATAGAATGTCAGCAATAACCAACGGTATTTTACTTAACATTTTTATGTCATTGTAGAGCAAAGGGCACGCTTTGGAATAAAAGGATTAAATTATAATGTAAAAATTATGCAACGTAAGTTTTGATTTTAATTTATTCATAATTTCAGTGTAACTTTGAATAAATTGTAACTAATGTTGATTTACAAACCCTTGTAATGTAAGAACATAGAATGCCTGTATGCATTAACCAAAGTTATGCAAGTGTGGATAAAATATTTAGAGTATACAGACGTTTGTTTTTGGTAAAAGAAAGTTTATATCATGTGTATATCTCCTATGTGTAGATATAATAGTATTTATAAGTATAAAACTTTAAAAATAATAATGTGTTTATTTGCAGTATAAATCCTTAATTTTCCTTATGTACTTGAATACTTAAGATTTCAAAATAAGTGATTCAGGTTGCTTGTTTTCAATTGGGAACTTTTTGGTAGCTATGAATTGTCCCTGGACTATTATTTCTATTCAGAATAAATACTGTTGTTTTAGCAAGGGATTTCGAGAGAGGTTTTTTGTTCTTTGAAGTAGTACTGCTAATGCCAGGCGATGCCGGTGATACTGAAGAGGAACCAGAACTATTATAATTAGATTCAAAGAAAACATTTTGCTGTAAATAAATCTGCTGCAGCTTGAAAATGAAACCATTCACAATCCAAAGCCCCAAAGGTTTCAAGAGCAGAGTTGGAAGCAATGCTAATAACACTAGCCAATCGTCTAGAAGAAATACAAAGATAAAGGTGACAATCGAAAATAGCAACAATGTAGTCTCTGTTGAAAGGATCCAAAACTGGCATCTCGAAATATTGAGCTGGAAAAATTAAGAAAATTGAAATTACTTCTTTATATTGCCAGTAAAGCAATATTTTCATGCATATAAATATTGATTATTTCCATGAAAAGGTTTTTTACATTGTTTGATCCAGATATAAGGGAAAGTGCTGTTCCGATATCAAAAGCACTTATGAGAAAGACTGCGGAAGAGTAGGCTACCAATCCAATCACTAAAGAGCATTAAGTGTGAAAGTACAAATAATTAAACAGAGTAAATCAGTCAAAACTTCTGGCTACAAAAATGTATTTGGCATTTGCGTACGTTCATTAATTCAATTATTAAG
>JAAAYG020025008.1:0-17259 GCA_009936455.2 Tomocerus minor | reverse complement strand
GTAATATTTCATGGATGGAACATCTTATACAATCGAATACACATGCATAATGTAGAATGAACAGCAGAAGAAAATTTAAAATATTCATGCAAATATTTAAAATAAAAGAGTTTGATGCTATATTTTGATTTTGAGGTTTCATTGACAATTACAAAATTTCTCAACTTGAGATTTATTTTTGTTATTAATAAAATATTCTGAAAACTTTCGTATACAGGGTGGGGCAGAATGAACTCACCTGGATCTTTCTCTCACTTTCTCTATTAATAACTCAAAAAGTAGCAACGTTATTGCAACGAGGTATACGTGATATGAAAGAGCGGCATTTCTTTAGTAGAATAGGATGATACGAGCTCTTTAGCTAGACTAATTCTTGCTTTTTGAAACATTCAAAACACCAGAATGTGGAGTCAAGAAAATCCCGGGTGTCGAATTCCATTTGAATTAAAAAGCAAAACGGTGTGTTTGGGCAGTGATTTGGTTTGGAGGGATAATCGGGCCGTTCATTTTTAATGGAACTTGCAACGGGGACCGATACCTTGCCATACTCAATTACCTAATCTTACCCGGAATTTCAAAGTTTGCCAAATTATGCACCTCCTCTTATTATGATTAAGATAGCGCGACGAAGAGGAGGGTATACGACCAGGGAGTCAAGCGATTGGGCCGTCTATACCAATCCATTTATAATGGAAGTTCTCATCAAACCTTCTTCGGGCATCAAAGGAAAGTGCGCTGGAACATCATCCTGCATAATGAGAAAATCTGCATAATTTAGCAAACGCCAAATTGCTAGCAAGATGAGGTCATTGGGCATGGCCATGTATCGGTCCCCGTTGCAAGTTCCGTTAAAAAAGAACGGCCCGATTATCCCTTCAAATCAAATCACTGCCCAAACCACCGTACTGAACCGTAAACCCCGTTTTGCTCTTTAATTCAGATGGAATTCGAGATTTTCTTGACTCACCATTCTGTTGTTTTGAATGCTTCAAAAAGCAAGCATTACTCTAGCTAAAGAGATCGTATCATCCTATTCTACTAAAGAAATAACGCTCTTTCATATCACCACGTGTACCTTATTGCAATAGCGTTGCTACTTTTTGAGTTATTATTAGAGAAAGTGAGAGAAAGATCCAGGTGAGTTCATTCTGCCCCACCCTGTATATTAGGATTAGGATATAGGTTCTTCTGAATTCTATATGTAAAAATTTTCCATGTAAAAAGTTAATTGAAGATTCGCTTGGTATTCATGTCTCAAAACGTACCACAAAAATGCATTTGCTCATAATCATAATCGAGAAATAAAAAATTCTTGGAAAAGTAGTATTTGTAGTATAAAACAGTAGAATAGGATAAAACCCGTGAATAAGAGAAGGAAAGGACCATGAGCGTGACGAGCAAGGACAAGAAGCGGAGCACGGGAAATATTGAATGGGAGCGGTGAGCGGTGCAACAGAAACTGTTTGCTGAAGACTTCGAAATTGGACAAAATTGAAACTATAAAATGGAAAATTCAACGTCTGGCTGTGGCCAAGTGTTTACTGAACGACGTAAGCAAGGAATCACCAATAAAATCGAAAATAGTTTCTGGTGGGTAAGATTTTTGGATAAACTTTAGGTCATCCTTCGATTTAATAAAAACAATTATCGCTCCTCCTATGAATGTAATGTAGTATAAAATGAAATGTAATTTTTTTTTAATATTAAATATTATTTTACATTTAATTACACTTACGTTTACGTACTTTTGCCTTTGTTGTTTGTACTTATCATTTGAATATTAGGTTTTTTGTTTATTTTTATAGTTCATTTCGCTCTTCACTTTTACTGGCTGTCCGTCACTCGTTAGTTTATTTATTGTCGGTTTTGTAACTTCCTTCGCTAGATCGACCACGACCAACTGAAATTCCTCCAAGTGATAAATGAGATGAACAATACAGTGGATATTGGATATTTACCCACGGAGTGCTGGTGGACATAAGCCCAAACCGAGGTATCATCGAAATGTGGGAATTAAAAACATCTCAAAACCTTCTGAATATAGTGGAGATCGGAACGCAGTTCGTTCTTGGAGAAGGTATGGGCGTCGCGATTTCGGGAATTGCCGAATGACGAATGTAGGTGGTGAATGGGCAGCTTTTTGGCAAGTATGATTAATAATAAGTAAATGCTTTTTTGGAAGTAAAATCAAAAGCATTTGGAAAACATGTAATCTACCACAAAGAGTATTTATTTCGCTCCAGGGATGAAAGGAATAGGGACTTTACCTGTGGCCCATTGAACCAATAGCAAGAATGAAGATTTTGAGGAGATATGCAAAATTATCGATCAAGCCGCAATGAAGATAGAAAACTCGACAAACAAAGAACAAACACGACTCAATTTGTAGAAAAATCAAAAGTGAACAACTACATTCTTAATTTATTTTCATCAAAATCAAATCCCTTTGAGCCTATAATCTTTATATATACAGAAACATCTAGACATGGGTTGGTCATTTTTAAGATTTATAATTTTTGTTTCATGTTTACAGCTTCGCTTTCACGTAAATAATCCATTTTTTCATATCATTTTTTTGTTACAGAAAAATGACAGCACGAAAACGAAGAATGTTTAGTGACGATAATATTTAAAGTTGAAACGAAAACGTTAGTTCTTTTGGGGACCCTGTTCCGGATAAATATCCGAACAATGCCTATAATATAGCCTTCCCCACAACCGCCGAAAACGCTATCTTTATCAATTTAAAAAAGGTACAAATAATATAACCAATTTACAAATCGAATTGTTTGCGAAAGGAGGTTGTGTTTCAATACAATGCAGTACCATTTATAACTTACTTAGAGCAATACAAACGTTTTGGTGGAAAAAATATTTGACGATTTGACGGCTATCCCAAAGGTGAACCTGAGAAATCTCCGTCGTCTCATTCCTGTCGTCTTAACCATCAGGGTATCTAATCTAATATTCTCTAACGACTTTACGTCTGTCTGTCTGAATAATAGAATTATGAATGTGGACATATTAAAAATTTCCAAAGTTTGCCGTGTAGTGAGAAAGGAAAACAGATTTTATTAACTTTTGAATTAATTACTTTTACTTTCCACAGTCTAATTGCTTTGATGTCATCAATATCTGTATTGCAAGAGTGGTTTTGCCAAAATATTTTGCCGGCAAGGGATACGTTTCGTTAAGTGCAGCCAAACGAAGTTGTTGCGAGTTAACAGGCAAGATGAAACGGACATTTGTAAGCTGTTAGAAAATACAATCGTTAAAATCAACCCAAATCCTTACATCAGCGTTTATCAGTCAATCTATTTGATATTGGTTCAGAATCATGAGTTTAGTGACATGTTTCTCTTAATATTAACCAATGTTGATAAATATAAAGTACCTACACGTTATGCGAATACTATTTAGTCGTTTCCATCCTCAGGAATTTCAGGTAATGGTGAAAGTAATCTCACTACAACTATTTTCCTTCCTAGTTCCTACTATCCTACTGCCAGATTACTACCAATAAGAATTCATGTTTTCATAATTTTAGTTTTGCTGCGTTCTCAAAGATGACGACAGTTAATTCTATTATCTATAGCCTAATTTGTTAATCGACTTCAATATAAAATTGATTTTGTGTGACCATAATTCATAGTGTTGTTGTTTTAGCTGTAGAAAGCAAGAATAAAAAAACTGTTATTTCCTCTGACATATGAAAAATCAAAATAATTTTTTGGGGACTTTCAATGTGGTATCAGTGGTATGCAGTAATTGTTCAGCATCCGCAATTTCGACTTTAAACACGCAACTTTCAAGCGGGGTTTCTTGTGAAGGAGCATAAAGTGGACTAACGTTTGGAAATCTGTATGCTAAATGTCACATAGTCTCTCGAAAGATAGAAATAGTGAGGATTTAAGAAATTACAAAATTAAATTAGTGAGTAGTTAATTATGAAATTATGTTATACTTTGATGTATTATGTTCTAAATATCATTATTTGTCTGCCATAATTCTGTCTATATATTATGCTAACCTGATTGGCATTTCTTTTTTAGTAGGATATTACATAAACATTTATAGTTTGTATTTGTGTATAGGTACGACTGAATAGACTGTGTAAACTATGCTGATATTGTATTACTTATTATGTCTGTTTTCTCGTGTGTCGTGTCGTGTCGTGGTAAGTTGCAAACGCCCTTTTAGCTCAAACTACGCCGAATTGTGGGTAATAAATATAGCTAATAGGAAAATCGAGTTATGAAGGACGACCTTTACCCTAAGGAAAAGTTACATAAGACTGTTGTCAGTAAATCGATATTTTCCGAGAAAGATGGTCTGTTGGTGGGTCTATTCATAATAATAAGACAGGGTATTCAGCTTAGTGATGGTAGTTTAAGTGAGTCTTGGTCTTGTATGAAATATATTATCAAGATTAGGAACCAAGTTCTGGGTTAATATTGTAGAATCTTAAATGAATAACTGCCCTACTCTAGATTTTAGTCCATTTTCGAAGTTATATGGACGTAGTCAACCCACATGTTTTGAATTAGGAATATTATGAGACTATATTTACAAATACAGTAATTGGGTCGAAAACTCAACGGCATATGGTTTGCATGAGAGTGACACAAGCTTTACATGGATGGATCGATTGATGCTACATATATAATGTTTGTTTAGTCGACTTTAGAAATTTAAGCCTTTATATAACGTCAACATTGTTGCATGTTTACTAAAGAAATACTCGGGCCATCCTCTTACAAAACCGCTTAGATTCTAGGCTATGCATGAACACATTGGAATTGTGAAAACTAACTGTGGTGCAAAACGAAACATAATATATCTATGCTGCTTGTTGTACTAAATACGAACTTAATATCCTAGTCATATTAGACACTCCTCAATTATTACTACTCTTCTATTTACTTGCTCAACTTTTACCTTTCTGAATTTTGTCATGACTGGTAATTGCTACCGTAGCGAAGCACACAGAACATAAGTCGGCCTTCTTATTATCATTAACTTTCGTCTTGCGTCCTTCTCCATTTCTCGTTAAATGTTATTATATAACATCAACAAAGACAACCAAACAAAACAGTCTTACTTAAAAAGGAGAAGTACTACTTGATATAGTAGGAAGTGTGTCGTGCTTTTATGCAACACCTGAAACTTACTTCCGAATTGGGCCATTGTAGATAGATACGGATTTTATTGCCACTACTGTCCATTATATTTAAGGGTTGCCATAAATGAAACACATGCACTTATAAGCGTAAATAACATATCATCATCATATATCATAAATCAATAGTAAATTCAAAACAAAGAAATAATATCATAGATAGATAGATATATATAAAGATATATATTTATATCTTATATATGCTTTCATAACGCCAGTTCAATACCTAGAAAATAATAGTACAGATGTAGAAGTTTAGTATACAGTAAATACAGAGCTACTACAAAAATTCTATAATGATCTGCATTTATATTTGCAGTAAATGTGTAGGAAAGGTTGGAGGTGGCTCTGCTCTGGTTGTTGTAACTCAATCATGCATATCCACTATTGACCGGAGATGCACATTTTATTCCAGAAAAATTCTCTCCGCCATTGATTTTGACATGTTTTGCCTATCAAATATAAAGGGTTTCCAGTACAATGAACTTTCACGCTACTTTTACCATAGTGAAAGTGATGTGAAAGTTAAATGTGCTGCAAAGGGAATGATGTGTTCTGGTTAGACATGGAAAGTCTCATTTATATGGTGAAAAGTGTGGTATGACAAGTTGAAAGAAATATTTGGCTGTGCCCTAAATTTCTAAAAAACTAACAGATAGATAGTTGATATATTGAATGAAATCCGCAAATAGAATGTTAAGAACTAATTGAAATATTTGATATCATTCAACCATACATTGAAGTTTCAGCAGTTCATCTGTCACTTGCAATTTAATTCAAGGAAATATTTCATTTGCCATGCCTTCTTGTTACCATACATAATGGCAAGTTGAACGGTTAAAAATGAGTGCTGGCTTTCCTGATTGATATGATGTAAATGGGAAAATGAATAATGTAGCTGAATGATGAAAAAATAAGAGATTTTTGTAGATAACCCTATCTAAGAAAATTGACTACTGACAAAATTTGGAAGACGATCATTTTAACACTATGTCTGGGCCTAAAAGCGAAAGTTGAATTTCAAATAGTTGTAGTTTTCTAATAAGTTACTTGCTCTTTCTCTAATTTTAAATTGTCAAACAAATGGTTTTATTTTAGTTAGCAATTTTTTTTTTGATAGTCTTCATACAAGAAGTTTATGATTAGTAGCATAATATTTTACTAACAATTTTGTCCAATTCATTCATTCTTCTGAGCTAGATTCGCTCTGTTTGGAAATAAATAGAGCAAAGTCAAATGCTCAGCTCAATTTACGGAATCTTGGCATATTCCTGTAAATTATCACTCATAATCTCACAATCTACAACATAACAATATTCAGCTACTGCTTATTTCTTCAAGTCAATTCGAGTCTGTATGCTTGCTAAAATTCCTATTTCCTCTATCTCTATCGGATAATGATGCTTAATGAAAGGCGCAATGTGAATAATGAACAAGACATACAATAACTTATTGATCAAATGAAATCATGAATCCTATCCTTCCCATAGTAAGCACTACATAGCTATTATGCTCTCTATATTATGTTATTCTAAAAATTTCGCTATTGTGCAAGTTTTGGGTTATACTTATACAGATAGTTGTCTTCCACTTTTTCTGTAGAAGTTTGAAGTTTGGGGCAAATTAAGCTACCAAGAGTTCACTGACATGTTATGTGCAGTGTAGATGGTAGATTGTAGATATGTAAATCTGTATTTGTACAACAATATGTATTTATGTTATTCATATTCTATTCGATTTATTTTTTGCTTTTTTATACTTTTACCAATGCAAACTGTCACAAAATAATTATATAACCATTTGCAAAATGTTTTGAGCTTATTAAGAAATTAAGTACCGGAAGGGAATCAGTTTGATTCTTTACATTATCACAGCTATCTTTCGACAGTACCTCAGGGATGCAATGTCCTTTGCGAAAATGTGCCAAAACATTGAAAGAGAGTTACACTTTTGGGGAACAATTTTGTAGTGTGCCCCAGTAGAATTAGTGCCAATGTCTCAATAGTTACCACCGAAGTAAAGAGAAGTGTTAATGTTAAAGAAATATTTTTGTGGTTTTGGTTTTAAGACCTCTCTAGTGGATGTTCTCAATGTGCCCCATTTTCAAGGTTAACCTTCCTGAAAAGTCCCTAACGACTTAACTTAATTTACCATTTAGACAGACATACATAGACATGGACAGACAAACCAATTATTTTCATTAAATAGCAACAGACAGGTAGAATTTTATATGACACACAAATGGATTTCCAGTGGTCTCCTTACCTATTTTCCAGAGAACTGCTCCATTACTACATTTACCACATGCGATTTTATAAATATATTACAGGTAAACTGCGAATGAGAATATATTATATGAGAAATATTACTATTAAACGTATAATAGATTATATAAGAAATGAAACTAGCTCTTCAATTCGGTTTTACCTCTACTGAGCACTACAATGAAGGGAATAATAAGTGGAATTTGCACGTTATATGTAGTTATATAACGCAAAGATTTGCATCTCTCCTCCGTCTCTATTGAACCATACGTAACTGAATTTGCATTCTAATGGAAAACTTCATTTTCTGCTGAAGGTTACAAAGCACTGCGTTGAAGACGAACCGAAGTTATAAGTTATGTAATTCCTGATTGAAGGAAGGATTGAATTTGTGCCGTTTGGAATAATGCCCCTTTCATTCTGGAAATTTTGCTAATACGAAAGCCTAATAAAGGCTTTTCCCCTATTTCTGTCCATTTACTCAATAGTAGAATAAAGTTCGTGACATGTTATTCGTAAAGGATGGTGCAGTCTATAGATATAGAATCAATTATCTATCCTACCTCGTTTCTTATAAAGGACAAACACAAAACCATTCCCTATACGAATCTCAATTTGCTATCATTAATTGTTCTATATTGACGTAAACATTACCGGTAGCTACCACATTACATAGGTAAACATGCATAAACTATAAGTGAAGTGCTCGTTGAAAACAACGATGTGGGTTGCTGGCGGTTTTATAGCCATTGCCATTAGTCAAGACTATAAAATAATAATCAAATTACAAATGATTTGAGAATTGTGATGCAAATTTGGGTACCATTTACTTAATGTATCCTGTGCCTACAATGTTGTACGTGATTTTAATCCTCTGCCGTTTATACAAATCTATTCCGGTCTTTCATGTATAGAGAAAAGTAATTCTCAGAGATATTATATTATGAGTTATTCATGGTTGCTGATTCTAAGAGGACATGAGCAGAGTCGCTATATGCATGCACATGTAAATGATTATATAGCTCGAGGCAAACATTACTAAGAAGGAAGTATTTACATTACTTACTCTGACTATGACTACATGTAGTAAGTTACGTATAATGAAACTACAGAACTATATTCATACATAAAGCTACTAGCTGATAATGTATAAATGTGTATAGCTCTTGTCGCAAATGTTGTAATGGTAAAATTCGCATATCTCTAGTCCGAAAATTACAAAATAAGTGGGAATGTATATACCTACGCGAGAATTTTCCTTTCCCATTAGCAAAGGAGTTCTGCTAGCATATGGCAGTTTGCAAATATTATGTAAGTGTGCGTGTTCTGTAGTTGCATAATGTGTTTGTTTATAGAAAAGTATAGAGCTAGGAATTAGGGATTGTGTGTATTTGTGCAGTATTGCAGTAGTGTGGCTGTCTCCTCCGTGTGTTCTGACATAGAATATCCTGTTTATATTATTTAACATAGTCATTTATGACGTAGGTGCATTTTGTAGCCGTTTAAGGCAATATAGCGCCGTATCTATTTGGAGAATACAGGACATGGTCAGGCCAAACAATCCATTAAAACTATTTCATTGCCACTTCTGCCGCTGCTGTTGGTTGAATATACTACGGAGTCAATCCAGTGCTATCGTATCGTATCAGCTCTTTTGGCATATTTTTGCGGTGTATGTAGTTGGTAGAGAGGCTTTGAAGCTTGAGCTGATTGATCGTGTGTATAACATGTTCTGTGTTTTGTTAACTCATTGCATTGCATTCACTTCACCTCGCTCTATATGAAATAGCTGAGAGCTTACAATATTTATATAATATAACTGCAACCTTTTAAACCTCAAACCAAAGGAATTCAATACACGATTCCCTTATTTCAGCTTTACAAATACGGCGACTAGGCTATAAGGACGTATCAATTTTCAGAATGGGAAAGTAGACAACAAGTAGGGAGACTCAGAGCTGTCGCAATTGTCGCATCGCATGCTTCTTCTTGCGAACTTTTATAACAATTAGTAATAGGAGTAGAAGAGCAGAGGAAGAAGCATGCTGCTCTTTAAACCACTCACAGCAGCAACAGACTCGCAATAATAAAATCTTTAAATACGTGTGGGTTGTACACTTGTACACCAAGTGCTAATCTAATAATATTATTGCCCTTCTCATCTCTCAGTGTGAATACCCCCGCCAATATTATATCTACATTATATTATATTACACAAGAACACAAGAAGACAGTACAATTATTTTTTCTCATACTTCCTCCTTCTCTTTCTATATCTGTTCATATCTCCGTTACGTAAGTTACCTTTATAATAATACTACCAAGTTCTATTTTTATATTTTGCCATATTTCAGATGTTGTGGTAGGCTATAAATATAGATCATGTCAATATTGATCTACAATATCAAATACCTGATATATAACACTACAGAAAATGAAATCTTTGAAGAATTACTCTTCAATCTCAACATTTTTTTAAGTTTATTGGGTAGTATGTAGTAGTAGGCGTTGGCATAAACTATTTTAGCGACTAGAAACTGTCTTCCTTCGTCTCTGACTCGACTGCATTCCATGAAAAGCAATATCTCTTACTTTTTTGGCCTTTTGTTTAGAATCTTGTTGTTCTATCGACTTATATAACAAGTTCCGCGTTTATTGAACACTACTAGTTTCAAATTGGAGTCTGGGTTTCGGGATGGCATGTTCTATGGGCTGTATATACGTTGGTAATCTATTTATTTAATGCTATAAAAGAACTCATAGAACAGCCAAAACATATTTTATGAAACTATTGTACGCTCGTGCTCTGAATAGCGGAAAATGAAATACTTGGAAAACGAAACTTGTTGATTTCACTTGGTTTTGCCGAAGAGCTAGCTTTTATTTTCTTGTCTCCGAGAACTTTATATAAAAGGAAGGATACATACTATTGTAGGGGTTCCATATATCAATACTAACTCTAAAATTCTGTTATATATGTCAAGTTCCGTTTGTAGCAATGAGACAAGATCAATAGGATGTAGAAAATACTTGCCACGAAATTCTTCGTGCACTATTCCATTGCGCATTTGAAAGCTTTTATGCAAGTTTAATCAGAATTGTTGTTCTCCGTTTTCCTAGTTTTCTCTAGCTATTTTATTGAAGTGTAGCACTAACACTATTTGTGATACTTTTGGCTCTAGAGGATAGTAATACAATGCTAATGGACTAAAGCAAGGAAAGTGACGAATAGCGAGTGACATGTGAGCAATGCCAAGTCATGATGCTGATTAACGACAGTTTCATAAGGCCAAACCCCAAAATATCTAATTGTATTGTCATTATTTTGCAATCCCATGTCAAATGAGTCGAGAATACACTTATGTAAGTGTAGCAAGGATAGAAAAACAAAGAAATCAATTCTCATTCTCAATATTCAATAGTTTTTTTGCACTATGATAATAATTTTTTATGCACTATAATAATAATTAGATTACGTGGCTAGGGTGTGTAATTAGAGTCATCACTACCTAGAGAAGGAAAACTAGGGGACATAGTGTCGGGACTTTGCATTCTATTTGATGTTAATCACACTGAAAATCCTTTTCTTATTTATTAGACATTATTAGAGTTTCGCATAATATTGATCAGCTTAAAACACAATTTGGTAGCACAAAGTTTATAAACTGCACTTCCCACTACCACAACTACGAAGCCTGCGGAGATGAGACATGAGAGATGGAGGGAATATTTATGTGCATAAAACCAAAGATAAGGTGTAAATCCTAGCCAGGACTATTATGAAAGACAGGGAAAACGTATAGTGATATAGATGTTTAATAGGATTATAGGGCACCTGCAAAATTTTCACTGTCTGACTACTGACTGGATGGCTCTGGTGTACTAATACATTACAGGTAGGGCTGGTCAAAACCGCGTTTAGTCTATCAGAGATTATCATGAAGACAAAAAAGCTTGACTCTTATAAATCTATAACAAAGAAAATAATATAAGAAAGAAAATATAATAATAGAAAATATTACCGAGAAAATATAACAGAACAAAAGAAACCAGGAATTCAATTGTCTGTGCCTAACTAACTTCAGGGTCTGCTTCTTCTTCCTCATTCATTCAAGAACAATTTTGTTAACGCTATAGACGCTGTAGTAAATAGGACCAATAATGGTGAGGAATGTGTGAGGTTGTATAAGGGTAAAGGTAAAAGAAGCCTGCCAAACTCTTTCCGTCAAGGTTTCATATTCCAGTAACAAATTATTTTCATGAAACGAAGAAAAGTTCCTTCCCAAGATAAATCACTGCTTGAAAATATTTTCAAGGTATTCAGACACACTGCTAATAAAATAAGTAAGTCATTTTGGGTTTATTTGGATTTATTTTCCGTCAAATAATCAATAGATCACTGATTACAGATTGTTTCAAGTGTTTTTGTTGAAAGGAAAGATTTTATCTTTTGTCCAATTAGGTGAATAGTCTTGAATGACAATGAATCAGGACTATTGGAGTGATCATGAGAATGTTTTGAAACTGAAAGTAGACCATAAAATATTTAAGGGAAACCTTGGGTTTGTTCTTTTGGTTCCGTTCTTGGTTTGCTTCAGCACAACATACACACGACCAACGAAAGAGAAAATCTTCACAAAATAGCAAAGCGTGTAGTAGAGTAAGGTTTGCTGTTGAGAAAAGCTACAATTTGAATTTGAAGAGATAGAGTTTTGTCACGGATTGGGCAAGAATTTTCTCTGACGTTGTAGCGTACGTCGTAGTGACATAGTCAGAAGTTTACATAGAGTTATAATTACATAGTGTCCCCAAGGCTGAAAATTACTAATTATATTATTCAGTTTTTACAATGTCTAATTTTTATCGTTCTCCGTCTCCTCTTATCCATAATTCTTCCTCCAAATCCATTCCAGCCAATTCCAGGTAGGTACTATAAAAGAAAGGACTTGCATAAAACATTATCTCATATTCTGTTTCTAAGTAAATGTCAATAGAAAGGAAGCTGGATGGAAGCAGGCTATCGGCCAGGTCCAGACCAGAGTCATAGTCATCATCATGAGTTGAGTCAACCTGTAAGTATTGAGTAAGGTAATGTAGTTTGAATGGAAAGGCCCTGACTCTGGAATATCTCTATTTCAAATGTTACCTGATTGGATACACATACATTATGTTATCCAGTATTCAGACTTTCAGACTCTGTAATCAATGCAGGAAAATCAGTGTTTTAATCTCTACCGACCGTTCAAATTGAAGCAGAGTGCATACATATACATTATACATATTATGCTAATCAAAGTCATCTTTTTACATGACAGAAAGGACAAAAAATTGAAGTCGAGGGCGTGCTAAGAGCTACAGTGTTACTTTTAAAGAATAAAACCTCAGTTGACCTGATTTCAAGCAAAGTAACGCTGTTCACTAAATTGCTTGCTGTACTGCATATAATTAATTTTAACTATCATCATTTTCCATTAGTTGTTCCTAGTTTTCAGTCATTTTCTTGTTCATTTTCTAGTAGTTCTTCTGTTACTAGTGTGGACTATTGCTTATTAATTTCTGATATTTGCTCAATAATAGATGGTTGGTTACATTGGTGAGCTTTGCTGTTCCAGTTCCAGCCCTGTTCCTATTCAATTGACTCAGCAGTTCCAGTCCAGAGACGGCACGTCAATCAACGATTTCCATTTCACGGTTTCCCCTGGTTAGGTATAGTAACGTTACCGTTCTATACAGTGAGACATTGAACATCGTTAAAACCCGTAGTTTTCATAATGTTACAAGGCACGGAAGATTTAATTCTGAAAACGGAGTACGATATCACAATAGCCCCCCCTAGGTATGACAAATCTATCGTCGAGTATGTTCTCAGAAAATGTTATGGACATGTCCTCAATGCCAAAGGGTTATTCACGGTGAGATTTTCTCTCATTCTTTAGACTACTACTCTTTTCTACATTCATGTAAGTTGCAGTTTTTACATTCCTAGCTTTTTCAAATAGGTTGATATTGCCACCGGGGAATCTTACCTTTTTTCGGATGTAGAGCCCCGCTCCAGAAGCGTTGCCAGTGCCTTGTGTCGACGAGGACTCGTAGAAAATGACATAGTGATCTCAACTAGCAAACTTCTAGCTGCTCGCTCTTTCATTACATATCTTGGCATTTGGAGAGCCAATGGTTCTGTCATGGTCCTTCATGACAATGAGATGGAAGGTGATTTAATTATTCTATGAAATTCTCTCATTAGTCCTGCTCCTGAAAATTCACAGCTATTTTCTACCACGAACATTTGAATCAGTCCCAATGACAAATATTTGAAAGATTTTCTCCGACACAATTATTTGAATAATTTCTTCCTCCATTTTAGTGTTTTCTCTCAATTTTCTCTTTGCGGCGATTTTAAAATTTTTTTATCCCGTTTTTTAGGATTTTACTTTTATATTTGAATGTTTTTGAACCCTTTCTGACACTTACAGTCTATTATTACTTACTCTCGACAAAGATTCTTCTCTGGAATGTTTTTGTAATATAATTCTGTTTTGTAGACCATTATGCCGAGGCCTTAGTTGAATCAAAGAGCCGTTTTATATTTTGTGACACGAAAACACTGCCAATGTGGCAAACGGTTGCCAAACGGGTCAAATGGAAAGTTGAAATCTTCGTTACAGCCAATGTGGAAAATAGTACTAATATTGATGTGCTCTTTCACGATGATGGACGTGGTATGTAACTTTCATTTATTATTAATATTACTTTTTGGTGCAAAATGATCAACGTTTGTATTTTGTATTCCTGTACTGGAGGATTACAAGAGTACAATTACAATTCTTTTAAGCGCAGAGAGTTCCGACATTATGTTATATGTAAGTAGAGGTAGAACATCAGGATTTACCACTATCACGTTTACATAATAAGTATAATATTGATATCTACATAATTGGAGGGTATATTTTTAGAGCTTCCTCCTCTGGAGCTGAGACTCCCGGAGTCGATGATCATCTTGCCTACGAGCGGAACTTGTGGGCCTAGCAAACCTGTGGGCTATACAAATGAAAGGCTAATCACCATAATGCAAATGTGGGAGTTACTGCCGACAGTAGCAGATTCAAGCAGAGGCGCTTTGTTTATGGGGAAAATGTCACACTTCTCCACGCTAATCTTCCCCCTCGGAATTTGGACAAAGGGAATTCCTATTTTACTCAGTTCCAAACTTGATTGCTCAATAATTCTTAAAGGCATCGAAACATTCAAAGTAAAAAAACCAGTTCATCCAAATTAACTTACTGCACCTATATAAAAGATCAATGAAAATGAAAACTATGATATTTATAATTTCTTTAATATTAGCCGCAAGCATTAGTGTTTTACACGGAGTTCTTCCAAAAGTTGATCAAGGATCCTGGAATTAAAAATTACGACTTGACTTCGATCGAGTGCCTTCTGGCAGGTTGGAGTCTTCATGGGGATGAATTAGTGCAATCTCTGAGTGTATTTCCCAAAGTATCTACAGTTGCATCGGTAATGTAAAGAAAGCTATATTTTACTTCAAACCATGGACACGTGCTAATTTTTTTGTCGTTTGTCTTTAGATATATGCGATGACTGAGTGCCCCATGTTGACCACTTCTGTCAATATAAGTTTAAGTCGGAACTTTGTCATTAAAAATCATGATGGTGAGTATAGCCTATTTAATTATAAGCAATGTCAATCTGGATTTAGTTTCTCGGCTTTATGTGATCTTTTTACCGTATGTAAAGCGCGTAAATTATTCGTTGTGGGGTTTTAGACTATTTGGCATTGAATGGAAGTGTGGGGAAACTTGTGCCACTCACACAGCTTGAAGTACGGGACATAGACACGGGAAAACCGCTTCCTTTCGGAAAAGCCGGAGAGTTGTGCTTCAAATCTCCTATAATGTTTAACACTTACTTTAGCAACCGCGAGGCAAGCATTTTTTAAACCTAGTAAAAACTATACCAATTATATTTCTACAGAAGAAAGTTTTTCAAACAAATTATGTTATTTTGTTCTGCACAGGCCACAGATCTCACAATACAGAATGACTGGTTGATTACTGGAGATGTGGGTTACTACGATGAGAAAGGATTTATTTATGTGATCGATAGACGAAATGAGGTCATCAAAGTGTCTGAATATCATGCAAGAAAAATCTGTATTTGTCCCCGCCCATAAAACTAATTCACTGATAATGGCTAATGTATGTCTTGACACTTTATGCTTTCAGGTTTCACCAACAGAAATTGAAAATGTCATCAAAACTTTTCCAGCTGTGGCTGAGGCGTGCGTTGTCCGTGATCCAACCAGCACTTTTCCTAGAGCTTTTGTCACCCTTAAATTAGGCGAGACTGCTTCTGCAGATGAAATAGCTAACTTTGCTCATGGTAATTTTTCAAGACAAATTCTTAGCTATATTCTTATAATAGCCACACCTTACAAATGTACATATTCTGTAAAGTTCCTTAGCTTAAAACTTGAACGATTGAAAAATTGTTAAATATGCAAGTAATTTGAGAATTACAAATATTTATTACTGCATGTAGGTGTGTGTGTATGAAAACGTATAAAAATAGATACATAATGAGTTATTCATACTTTTTATCATTAATAATATGTAAAATTCAATTTAATGACAATTTTGAAACCGTTGCACAATTATTATGTGCATTGAAGCTTTATCCTTGTATAAATTTAAGATGAATTGTTGTATGTTCCAGAAAAACTGGAAAGTCATAAACATTTGAAAGGAGGGCTCTACATTGTTCCTAAACTTCCACGGGAAAACACGGGTAAGATCTGCCGTGCACTTGTCGCCAAGATGCCGACGAGTGTAGTGAGCTCTTCTGCTTCCTCTTCGTCCTCCAGCTCGCCATTTCTGTCTTCCTCCACTTCTGATATTAATGAAAGGACAGATGGTGATGAGAAAACGGGAGATTGAACCCCTAACTAATGTCAATGAAAAAGGCAATCATGTAATTTCCTATTCTAAAATCAATGCAGCGTATATTTAAAGACATAATAATATACTTGAAAATTGGCGTCCGTGAAATGATGAAACCTTAAACGTATCATTATAGAGTAATTTTTGCTACTAAATCTTGATTGAATGTACTGTAACTACAATACATCGGCAATACTTAATTGTAGCTTTGTTGAAATTGAATCTATGCAGAAATGACCATTGAATCACCTATACGTAAAATCCTAAAAAGTACAAAGCAAAGTAATTGTTAAAAAATATTAATAATTTACAGATAATACTATTTCGATGTCTATTTAGGAAAAGTAGTTAAATATAATATCTTTAAGTGAGAGTGATATAGCAGTTTCAATTATATTTGTGTTCAGAGATAAATATCAACAAAATATATTTACATACAACTATGCATTCGTCAATGTTACTAAAAATAAGTAATAACTTTAATGTGCCTTGCTTTTTAAGCCTGTATCGTCAAAATTTGTGTGCAATAATATTCTATAATAACTAGAACCCTATAGTACACACTTTATATTCATCATAAATATTTCTAAATTATCATCCCGGGTATAAAACTTCTGTTTTCATGAATATATGCATAAATGCATACTGCTATGAAATGGAAATTACAAATGCATCTGAAAGATTACTTTTAGTCATTTTTCTTCATCACTCGAAAACCCAAACGAGTCTTATCAACTATAGTGTGGCTGATGACCTTGTCTTTCTCATTCTACTTAACTAGCAAAAAAAAAAAAGCAAAGTACGACTCTATAGTGTTTTCAGACCACGGTCTATTACACAGAGTTGCCCCTTCGTTGAA
>JAAAYG020024987.1:0-17262 GCA_009936455.2 Tomocerus minor | reverse complement strand
TTTTTACGTAGGGAGAGCTTTTGCTTGATCTGGTATGATATTTTACTTTATTTAGTATAGATATTTTTTACTGTGTATATAAAAAAATAAATGCTATGATAACATCCTTACAACACATCATCATAGGTCCAAATAAAAGAAATCTTTTCGTTTTGTAGCTATCACAAATTCAAATAAAATCTCTACGCTGCAAGTTAAAGGAACTGTATGGATAATATATTGGAGAAAGTTTCTTTTCTTTGAGTGAAAGTTTTATTTGATATTATTACATAACTTTCTTAACTTGCCATTTTTGGCTGGGACATGCCATTTGTACTTTGAACATGCAATCTTTGATAGGCAACATCTATTAGAATAAAAATTGACTTTCTCGAATCTTTTATTATGGTACACAAAAGAAATTGTGGTAGCATTTCTATGGAACAATTACGGAACTGTAAACTCTTTTTATACAATCAGTTCCTTCATTCTTTCATGCACAGATTTGGAATCAAAGTTCAACAAATAGAAGAAATCTATGTAGGTAGCTACTTTGTAATTGTAAAAATTGCGTTATATCAGATAGCAGTAAAAGAACAGATGTGAAAGTTTTGTATAAAGGTTTCGTGGGAAGTCGCTAAATGCATGTATTGTCATATTGTTTAGTACTAACTTGTAATTAGGGAGGAGTCGGTCTTTTTCCATCATATCATTAATTTCCTTTCCAACCGCCCCTCTTTCTCTGAATTGTAATTGCAAATATCTAGTTAGTGCTTCCAAATTATACTATTTTTCACTGTTATTTTTAGATACGGTTATGAATTTTATAAAGCGCTGCAAAATGCAATTGGCAATAACGAATTGTATTTTTAGACAGCTAAATCCCTAGAATATATGCTATAGAAATAAGTTTCAGAAATGTTTCCTACCCAGATGTGACCAACCGCTTGTTTAAGCTCTGTAGTTAAAAATGGATCCTACGTCGAAGCACAATAAGAAGATTATTGTTATAAGCAGCGAGAACCCAGAGCACTATTTAATATGACAGCTTGAGTTCTTTAATCTGGGCTACGGAGCAGATGCAGATGGAAAGATTTCTTTTCCAAACTTGATTTGAACTGATATTTAACAATGTCACAAAACACACAAGGATAAAATAGAGTTAAGGTTGGTGATGCAGTCACTATAAGATGATTAATAATGAGCAAGAGATACTGCTAGAATTAATATGCTGTACATAGAATTATAAAAATGAAGGAAGGAAACAGTTGAAGTAAATGCTTTTTGGCGAATATCACTTGACGAAAAAGCTAATTATAAAGACTAGCTCCACTAAACTTAGGCATATGTGAGTGAACGACAGCTTGCTTTTCATTTTCTTCTACTAGCTGGCAAAATTCCATTAACGCAACGTGTCTTTATCTACGTTAATGTATCGCAGTATAAGATGCTAATAAAAAAGTCAGTTTGTATCTGTTGTGGATGAATTTGACAATAATATATTATGTAGATAATGTAGAATGGAGATGAGCAAATCCCTAAATAGAAAATAGTATTTCTTTCAACCACATTGTAAATTATTACTAAATGCAAAGAGTATTAGTATGAGTCTTAACTTAATTTTAGATAATACTTTTTATTACGTACATTTGCTTAAGAACGACTCCAAAAAATATTCATTGCTAAAAATATCTAACTAGACGTAAAATAGAAAAATTTAATTAATTGGTGGATACCAACAAAGATGCATGATATATGAAGCAGAAAAGTATTAAAGTAGTATTAGGTGTACTTTATTTAAAGCATTCAACATTTCACTACAATTTTAAATCTACTCACCCAAACTTTATAACTAGGTTTGTGTATATCTAATCATTTAAATGAATATTTTAACATGTATACTTCATACAATGCACAATATCATGAATTAAATTGTATCCCTATGAGCAAGTGTAATTCCATGATTTCTACCCAGATCTAAATGACACTAACTCTTAAACATACAAATTAACACTGTAAAGAAAGTACACAATGGTATTACACTTCATTATAATACTACTTTATATGTATTATTAGGTATACCATAAGTAATGTGTATTTAATATGTATATTTCATGTAAAACGTAACTTTAAAAACATAAGCTGCAACGAAAATAATTTTGTTGTCTTCTTTCATTAGTTTATACTTTCTTACTATTTCTTTGTAATAGATACCTAAAATCAAAACGGTCAAGGTTTACCACAAATTACCAGCAAAATAGAAAAAAATTAAGCATACCTACGCTACATTTACATTACAGTGGCTAATAACAACATCTATACTAATTTGGTAGAATATACTACAGTACAAATAAGTACTGACTGACTACACTATTAGGTACGAGAAACTTTGTGATTCTGATTTGTATTTATCCTTTTAAAATCTGTGAGTCGAAGTATTTGCTACAATATGTTGTTGTCATAATATTCGCTTGCATAGATTGAAGGTAAAAGATCTGTAAGGATCCATTAGAGATTGATTGATGGACGGAAACAAAAGCTGAATTGAGTTGAGTGAGGGTGTACGTGCCTTTCCTGCTTTCTCTAGTTCTTATAAAACACTGACCAGCACTGAATGAATACAAACATAGAGAGGTTATTCATAAAAACGATGTAAAATGGAAGAGATTTCGTCTTTGTTTACACAACAAATCTCAAATCACACAATTCATAATTTACGTAATTCCAGACCGGTTTCGTTAAAATCCAATCTATACATTAATTAATTCTTCTCCTTCAAATTATATTGTGTCTAAGAGAAAGCAATTTCCAATCTCAATTTTACAATTACAGTTAATTATTAAAACATTATAAAACTCTATTTCTGTATATATCGTACGTTGTAGGTGTGTGTGTGAGTTGTGTTTGCGTGGCTGAAAATGATGTTAAACTTACGAGTTACGAAACAACACTCCTCCTGCTGTTTACAATAATTGCATTTCGAAAGATAAATACATCTTTCTTCTCAAATTTCGGAATATTATAGCACGTAATACGCTATAATACGTAAACATAAATGACAAAAAATCTTAAATTGTTAATTTAAACCCAAACCCAACGAAATAAATGTTATGTAATACTTATTTGATTAATGCTCAATTGTCCCATTTCAATTCAACTAAAAAGAATACACAAACATCCACTATGCCTTACACCAAAGTTTGAGAATATAATATGAACCATAACTTTTTCCTTGCGAAAATATTCCATTTTATGACACCTCACGATTGTGTACTGTCACCTACACCTAGGTATGTGATTAAGATTAAAGTACAACGAAAGTAATTTTGTTGTAGTGAACGATTCATAGTATGTATTACAGCACAAGGAAAGAGAAAGCAGTATGCTCCAACTTAGGGCATGTATACAGTAAAACTAATTTAGACTTAACTATTAAAAATCTAATCAATAATATTAACAAAACAAACACCTATTCATAGTACAACCTGAATTTTCCTGAGTAAATTAAAGACAACTTAATGTAAGAACAGAAAACGTCTAAAATCACACACCACAGGATGTACCGATGAACGTAAGACCAATTTACTCTTACACAAGAAATATTATTCACTTTTTTAAAGAACTTACATACAAAGGACGAACTCATCCCACATGTAAATAGTAAATAGTACGCTTAATTTTAAATACCTATACATTAAAGTAGAATTCACCTATATAATGCTATAAAGGTTTAATTTTTTTTACTACAGAGCAGAAGTTGAGTTAAATGATAATTTGAAACTGCGATATAATATTTGGGTTGACGGACAATGGTATGCTTTATAATGGGAGTCAAAACGAATTGATTGATTTAAAAATAACCTCGAAACTTAATTCGATCCCTGTTTTCAATTAAACCATACGATAAGCAAAGCAAAGGAATGTCAATGCATTAACAAAACGAAATAGTTTAAACGACAGCTTCCAAACGACTACCTAAAACGCACAACTACAAGTTAGTGTGGTACAATGACATGTTATATTATGATAATTGATAGGGAAATATTGACATCAATTGCAAACATAGTGATAAAGTTGGAATTTTGCTTCACACTAAAACGAGATTCTTCCTGGAAGGAAACAAGCACTGCCAATGATAAATCAATACACCTTTAACGATCTGACATGAATATTGGCATGACGGAAACTATTGTACACGCTCTAATCCTAATATTTTCCTAACAGCGAAGTAGATGCGTAATGCTATAATAATATATTGGCATTATTTTTATGACATGCGATGATGCCAGTATCGAATGATGAATGACTTAGCTTACAAAAGTGATTAATTGACAATTTAATTAGGTATAATAATAGTACGAACAGTTTAATTATAGTACGATTAAGAACAGCTAAGTACAAAGACTACCTTGTTCTATATATAGTTTTAATTTTAATTAACCTGTCCCACTAAAGGTTAAAAGATCGGTATCGGAGCAAAAAAAGGTAAAGTTAATTAAAGACTGAAAAAAGGACTGATTACTGTTTAAAACTGATTACTTGCAAGAGGAAATGGAAAAAAAACTATCTTGTTAGGACTATGATCTCGTTAAGTATTTGTTCCATCCAAGAGACCATTGGCTCATCGGAATTTTATAATATTCTTATAATATAGGTATATCTATGTCTTTACTACCTAATTGCTGATTGATTGTAGTGCAAAAGAGACACTGTAAACATTGACGAGGACAGTAGTCTAGTATCAAATAAAATTAAAACTGCCATATTTCAGTTATCTTTGCCACATAATACAGAAGGACAGTATAGACATAAAGAGCAAACTATTCAAAAACTACTTGCTGTTTTATATAATGAAGATGTTCATAGGGACTAAAGTTTATTATACTATAATATAGCTATCGTAAGGTAATGGTACAATTTACTGGGATAAAAATGCGAAAGAATGCGATCGATTGACTTAACATTAACACGACTTTAAGTAACATCAATAAATTATAATATAAGCTTAAATGAATTCGCTATACTTTCGGCTTTAGCAGTTCTAAGCGTGGAACTCTACTTATTTTAAAGGATTATCGATTTGAGGATTAACACTAAATAGATTTTCGTAGTCGAACGTAGACTGTAGACTTGCGAATCTTGATTCTTAGGACCACTTTGTTTCGTCGTCGCTATCATGGTAGCAGCCCTTCTGCATTGAAGCGTGTTATATTGAGGTCGTTTGAACGTAAGTGTCGTAGTATGTAACTCAGAAAATTGCGAATGAATCACAGTAAGAGGAAATGGCATTTGTATTGATGTTTGCTTTGTTTTGAACATTCACAAATCCACGAAAGATGTTTTTATGCACTCGACAACAAATTCACTCCGCCTCGTCAATAGCTACAACACGCAGAAATCCTCCCTGAGCAGCCCCACGGCCTGGAACAGGGACATTGTTAAAGTTTTCAGCACTTTCGTCATCGGAAGATACGCTTCCTTGTTCGCCCTCTTGCTGGCGTGGCGGAGATGCGGTGTGAAGTGGCGATGGAACACGATTCAACTGTTGGTAGAGTCCTCCACGTCCCCTGACCACCCCACGCAAATTGGTCCGACACACTCGGCAGAAGTTATCCCCAGCTAATTAAAAGAAAACGCATGATTTTAACAGGTGCTAAAACTAAATTACTATTTATTTTTTATATTTACTGTATGATTGTATTGAGTTATGAGTATTGATCATGCTAAAACTTACGTCGTGTATAGTGGGTACAAACTGGGCAGCAGTTATTCTCCAGTGGTAAAATTTTCCCACACAGCGACCAATTAGGGCATCGGGCTAATGTTATAATTATAAATGTTTCAATATCCCTTGTCTAAATATATGAACGTTTAATATTTATGAAAAAAAATTATTAGCAATCTAACCCAATCTACGGGGACCAACAGCACGAATATCGGTTGCACAGAAAGGACAATAAGAATCTAATACACGACGAACTGGGTCTCCAGCAATGGTGTCTTCCACATTTTCAGCGTTCCGTCCTTCGTAGGCTCTTCCGTAACGATATGTTCGTCCTCGACGGGATCTTCTTTCGGGTGCCATTGTTCGTCAACCCAAAAGGAAATTCCTGGAATATACATACATTTTATTACACTACATAGAGTAATCATTATGGATTATATTATTCCATTGTCCATATTTAAATAAAAATGACTTTAGGCCAGGACATATTTGTATGGTAAATGGCTAATTTTGGAAAAATATCAATTACTTTCAATATCAACAGATACAACGACAAAATACTGCTGTTGAATTAGTTTCAATTTAATTTTTCTTGTTATTTCAGATTTATCATTTATGATTTAGTACTTTTTACTTTCAACTTTACTTTTACATCCACTTTAAACGTTGTAAGTGAGCCTAGTTTGCCATACAAGAGCCTTAGGGATAAGAAATCTAATTAAACATACAAAATAATTTCAATGAAATGCTATAAAATATTATAATAAAGGCCAACTAAATTTTTTAACTTTTAACATGCTTACCCCGTAAATATTGAAAGTGAGACAATTTCTGTTCCAAAAACAATTATTGTGTAATTATTGCGTTCATTCAACTACATAAATTCAACAGGGATTTATATTTTGGTTCCTGAAAGCTGTTTGGGACCTAGTTCACTGTAAACGATTACCACATATCTATATATTTTCTATATAGTAGTTTAGAAGATTACAAGACAAGGAAACTGAGACAATAACAATAAACACTGTTATATGCAGTTCTATAGGGTAGGGTAGACTCAAATCAATGCTGAACCACAGAGATTTAGAGATTCACACTCGCACAGAGTATATGTAGCAAGCAGTATTATCAGTGTTATCAGCACTCAGCAGTTTTGCTCATTTTGGTCGATCCCTCTTGCATTTCCATCGTTTACTGCCATTTAATTATTGTTCTTACAACTTCTCTCACAGAGTGATTGTAGTTGTTAAAGTTCACATTCACATCTCACAGTTTTCATTACAATACAAACAGCTGACGATTGGTTTGTTTGTGTATTTGGGACAGTTTGGGTTAATAAAAAGAAGGGTGGGTGAATGCGGGGTGTTGAAAGTTTTGCATTGAAATCAATGGAATTTTTTAAAACACCTCTGTTGTCTATAGTCCGAGGATTATATTCGGGAAAAATTAAATGCAATTCAATTCTAAATTCTGCAATGGCAGTTTTATTTATGTGCAATCGCTAATTTTAGAAACATCTAGAACTATAAAAATTTCAATTGGAAGTTTTGCTTTTATTAAAATTACTAGTTGCACTTTCAACCTTTCGGCATTTAAAATTGCGTAATTGGTCATTACCCAATTTCTAATTTGAAAGATATAGAACTTTAAAGAAATTATTCCCTAACTGGGGTACCAAGGCCGGACCCAGGGGAGGGGCTTGGGGAGCTCCAGCCCCTCCCTCCCCGAAATTTATTTCTGCGTCCGGCTTTGTGGGGTACATTATAAGTTTAACGTTTGATTCTAATTTTTTGATTTCCGATCGTTCGATAAGTTCGACTTATGTACGAAGAATTAATGGAATGAGTACCTGAGCCTGCACAATGGAAAGAGGGATTTCTGCTCCGCAAGTGACCATTAGTGTAATATTCTGCGTCTTCAGTGGGAACTTCAAAATTTTAATTTATATGCAGCTGTAAAAACACGGAGCGAAAAATATATACACAAGTAGTATTTTTTCAGTACTTTAGTTTCGTTCACTTCAGAATTCTGGTACCAAATGAAGGGTAAATACTGTTGAAAATTACAATTAAATAACATGCCATTTTGAGGATATTTTTAAAGCTCCATGCTGCTGACCAGGCTTCCAAAAATAATAAAATTTCAAACATTTAGTGGGTGCCGAAATCTCACTTCACACTTCACATTCACTTCCCCCGATATTACGGATTACAGACTTCGTGTTGAAAGGATCTTCAACCATATTCAAAGCTTGACAACCCAATAAATAGTTTTGTTTTGTCTTTAGGTAACCACGTGTGACATCCTTCGAAAATGTCACTGATGAAGAGTTAAGAAAACTGAAAGCATTGATGGTTCTAAACTCCATAAGTGAAACAACAGTTGTATAACTTGTTGGTGTTTTATCCAAGTCCAAGTTAACGTGTTGAGATTCCGTTGTAAGGTACGATTTCAGGAAGATAGCTGTCGTAAATGCGCAATTTTTAAAACTATTGACTTGGCTATCATATAAAGCAATAAACTAAGAAGTGAATTAAATGTACTAATAATTGAATAACGATTTCAGGTTTCCAGACCTCAAATGGACTGATAAAAAATGAATTTCTGCTGAAAATCAAGCGATTTAGTGAACTTTCTTCAGAGCTATTGTACTGTTATTAGTCTTGTGTCCGCAAAATACAATTATGGCCTTTATTCCTAAGCTTCGATATGAATATGAAGTTGGCCCCGTGTCTGCTCTTCGTGCGTGTCCAGGGCTGTATTGCGGTAGAACGCTAATGGTGGACGGAAAGTACTACAGATACTGAATAAAAGTCATAATGTAATTGTACAGTAGTTGCAGTACTATGTGTTATTTAACTACCTGGGGCTTTTTTTTTAATTTCTAGCTGGAGCACTTGTGGAGGATGTCCAAGAGGATTCAGAAGAGACAAAACTTTTGAATGTGCACCGTGTGATCAAGACTTATTTTTATATGATTGGCTATACTTAGGATTTATGGCACTGCTTCCAATATTACTTCATTTATCATCAATTGACAAAAAGCGACTGAAGTAAGTAAACTATTACAATCGCTCAATCTTAAGACTAGTAAATGATGTTGACATGTTTCGATAAAACTGTTATGGGCTATCTACACCTTATTGTCAGTATTTTAATTGTCCTACTGGCTGCTACGTATTGTCCTTATTCAATGCTAAATAACGGTGACCCAATTCGTAATTATCTGTAAAACTATTTACTTTTTTGCAGAAGTGCGAAAGACACTATTGGATTAGTATTATGCGCTTTAATCGAAGTGGTTCTTGCGGCGTCCGTAACACTATTGACTTGGGAACCTTTTGGGAGTTTTCAAATGAAATCGTGCGGAGTGACACAATTATCCGATTGGTATCCAATATTTTATAATCCTCATCCCAATTACGAAGAAACACTACACTGCTCTCATGAGGCTGTATATCCTTTGTAAGTGAAAATAGTCTTCAGTTTCTTGTAATCGTAAAGTAATTCTTAATTGTGTTACTTAACAGCTGCTTTTGTAGCAGTTTCTATGATTTTATATTACATAAGTACAAGGATCAGCAATATTAAATAATATGGTGCTTACAAATTTGAGAATTATGATGCAACACAGTAACGTTTGCACTGGGTACGTGTGGTAGTTGCAACGTTTGCACTGGGTACGTGTGGTAGTTGCAACGTTTGCACTGTGCACATGTGCGGTCGTTGCAACGTTTCGCACTGTGCATGTGCGGTCGTTGCAACGTTTCGCACTGTGCATGTGCGGTCGTTGCAACGTTTCGCACTGTGCATGTGCTTAGTGCTTGCGCTGTGCGTTGCAACGTTTTGCACTGCGCGGTCGTTGCAACGTTTCGCGCTGTGCGGGCGCTGTGCTGGCGTGTTCGGAAGATGTACATGCAATGTGCGGGAGATGTGCGGGCGTATGCAGGCGCTTTGTGGGCTTGGGCGGGGGCTGTGTGGGTGTGTGCCGGCTCTGTGTAGGCGTTTGCGGGCGCTGTGTGGGCATGTGGCGGCGCTTTGCTGGCGTATGCGAGCGTGTGTGGGCGCGGTGCGTTGCAACGTTTTGCACTGTGCCGTCGTAGTACTTAATACTATGAGCAGTATTATGCTTAATAGTACTGTACTCTTAGTTATTAAAGATATATACTATTACTACTGTTGTGCATATTTACATGTTTATAGCTTTGTCATTATTGAAAATTGTGTAATTTCTTAAAAACATTTGAAAGTGGTTGATGTAAATGTCATTTTATTTTGTAGGTATACAATAATATTGGTCTTCTACGCAGTTTCCGACCTCCTGATGGTGTTAATAAGATTAGCAGCTCTTTTTTGTGGAATAAAGGTCGCGAAGTCCATTTACTCTGGATTGTACTTTTATCCTATGTTGGCTTTAGCACATCTTGTTCTCGGTGGTCTCATATGTAAGTTTCATTAATAATAGGTTAATTAGGTTAAACACTAAACACAAGTTCGCTTGTGGACGCGTAGCTATATAAATAGTTTCTGTTTTATATTTCTGTCTCCTTTAATTGCATCACAATTTTATTATTTTTTTAAATCACATGAAATGGTTAAAATATTTACAGATTATGTATTTCCGTACATCACAATCATAACATCTGTGGTTTCCTGCGCCTACCATTTTGCGTTAAGGAATAACCAGGTAAGATGACTGTTTACAAATTATGTCTTGTGATAATAATGAGCGCGAACTCACTTTGCGTTTTGCAATTATGGGGAGGGGGGGGGGGTTTATTTACCATCCTAAATAATCCTTTATGCTAAGTTGCAAGGAAAGTTTTAATAGACAAGATTTTTTAACTGACTATTTTGGTTTTGTTTGCAGGATTTGAAAAGTTTGATACTCGAAAGCTTAAAAGACTGGCGTAATGTGGGAATTATTTTATGTCATTGGTTCCTACATGCGTACGGAATCATTTCCATTACAGAACTACGAGATATTCAAAGAGATTTAAGTCTACTATTTTTGGTGCCAGCTCCCGCTATACTTTACATTCT
Organism: Tomocerus minor; assembly: GCA_009936455.2. Taxonomy (NCBI): domain Eukaryota; kingdom Metazoa; phylum Arthropoda; class Collembola; order Entomobryomorpha; family Tomoceridae; genus Tomocerus; species Tomocerus minor. The sequence goes on along the minus strand of JAAAYG020024987.1, from coordinate 6,515 downwards.
GACAGTGAACTTTACCGATCCGGGGAAAATTCACGGGGATTAATTATGTATTATGCGTACAACTGTTCTAATAATTTTTGAATAAATGTATTTAATTTTCGTGTTATCGCCTTAATAGAGCATTCATCGTTTTTTCTAAATTATAATCATCAAGCATATAATTATATAAACTATACCTTAGTCTTAAAAATCTAACTAAGGTGGAATGTTAAGATGAAATGCATTTTTATTACGTTTTAATAGATGCTCATATGCTAAAAAGTCTATGATAAAGGTTTATGATATAAAAATATCGAATGCATTGCAGAATACGATATTCGATGGCAATGAACTTATAATTACTTGATACTTAGTCTGTTTTTTCTACAATAGTTTTATTATAATGATATGATGTATGTTGAATAATTACATTTATATTGTAAACTGATGTCGTCTGTTCTGTTATGCGAGGTGAGCACATCTTACGATAGTAAAGGAGTGCCCAGGGCGCAGGCCCTCATAAATCGGTTCGATTTCCAAAACTGTTGTCGTCACTTTAAGTGTGACATATATAACTAATTAATTTACTACATCATCTTTATAATAATCATCACTAATATTAAATCTTCGGATTCCGTTTACTTAGGTCACTGGGTCATTCTCTTGTCCTCCACATGAAAATACCGTTAGGAAGACACAGCGTAGACAAAATCTTTCTTTGACACATACTGCAACATGATCGATTTATAATATTTCAATATAATATTATATTATACGTCCCATGAACGTACGTATCAACATTTTATCAGAATCAGATTCACAACAACATGAGGCTGATTCCATTGTAAACTTAAATCGTTGAGATTATAGGTTTACAATTTACACAACTATCTACACTGATCATACCTTATGGTAACAATATATATTTATCTCAACGTTTCATTACGATTTGCGATGCACATTTTTTAATTTTATATCAATATTACGAATACCAGAGACAAATAAAGTAGTTTTTTTAAAAAGTAACAGAAATCTTCTAAGTAACTTTACAATTCGGATGCTAAGATTTATAAACTTACGCAAAATACACGATATAATAATAAATATGATACCAGTAGTATTCCCCCCTCCAAATAAACAAGCAATAAAGTTGCTTTAAGCACGGTCATTTAACATGTATACCAAATTTTGCTTAGATAGATTATATCTTAATAAATTACAATAATTACAACTTAGCGAAGATTTAAGTACATTTACTAATACAGAAAAATAAATTTAACACTTGTTCTGAGTCGAAACAACTTCTCTTAATTGCACATAGGATTATTAAGTAAACATTTGTAAACATTTGTATCATTAAAGATCAATTACAAATTAAGGGAATGAAGAACTCAGTCATTCCTGCTGCAAGGATTTTATTTGGTTTTCTAATTGAGAAAACGAATCGACATTTTTTGCTCTACTTCCGAGCGATCAAGTACTTTGGCAAATTCTTCAAAAGAAATTGAACCGTCGCCATCAGTATCTGCTTCCATAATGGTACGTTCAGCAATGCTCATCAACTGCTCCTCACTGCGGAAAGAATTAATAAAAATTGTTACAAATAAAATTCCTAACACTAATTACTATTTCTTACGAGTATTTTATAAGCACTTAAGTTTCAATAACATTATATGTATACTGACCTGATATTTTCTCCCACCATCATTTGAAGGACTGCCAAGAGCTCTTCTTTTGTGATACGATCATCATCATCCAAATCGTACAATTTGAAGGCAAATTTCAATTTGCCATCTCGAGAATTCAATTGGTTATCTTTACTTTTCTTTAATGGGCGAAAATGGGCTAAAACGCGAACAAATTGACGGAAGTTCACACGATCTTCCTCGCTGTGTCTAAAAAATGCCAAGACTATCCTTTCCCCAAGTGGATTAATCGCTAACTCCGGTATCCGAAGAAAATCCTCCCTGCTTAACGCTCCATTTGCTTGCTTATCCAAAGACGTGAATCGACTGTACAGTCTCTCGATTTGATTTGCAGTAACTGGATACAAATTTTATAAAAACAAAATTTAATTCAAATTAATTAATAAGTTTCCGAAACAAAATTTTGTCAATTTCAACTTACATCCTGTTTCCTTTTGAATTTCTGCAAGTTCTTCATCCCTCAATAACAGTGAAGGTCGACTTCCCATTTTGTAACTAAAGGTTATTTCGGGGATTAACTCTGCAATTTAAAATGAACATATAAATATCCTTCCTGAAATCCTGAATTGCTTAACACAATTTTTTGAATTACTATGATAAGGGGATGGAAGTGCTTACGCAATAAAAGGCTGTTGTGTTTAGAATAGAAAAAATTGTGATCTGTATGACGAGAGCAAACTTTCAGCGAACGTGGCCGTGATGAATTTGCTAGAGGACTTTAAGACTACTTTTTACTGCCCTAATAACAAATATTAACGTGCTTAATATTCCTTTTGAAGTGTGTATATGTACATAGGTTAGATTAACAAAGTTACACATACAGAGTCTTGTCTATAGAACAGAGATAGTCATACTTTATACAGCTCGGAACTGTGTACGTGCATTTAGACCTTTAGACATACACAGGAATAGGAACATGAACATTATGAATGATAAAATGAAACGTAGACATTCCTATACGCTATATAAGATACAACTTGCACTGCGAATGAACGCAGTTCGTCGAAGGCTATTTTATTTTATCTCCCACTCACACTCGCAAGTTATCCTACCCTTATCCCACTATTACTATCCTATCCTCCTGATCAAACTCTCCCTTTATCCCAATCATATTGTCCTGGTGTCCGTGACGAGTCTTAAAAGTGGATTCATTAAAACAAAAATTATTGGATGCCTCGTACATATAAAATATACTTATAGAGACATAATTAAAGCGAATAAACTACACAGGCATTACGTAATATAGAAGGTAAAATCTTTGAAATTCAATATTCCATAGCGTCCTTTGCCATTTTACATACATGCAAACATGTCTGTAGGTAGTAGGGAATTAATGTACTAAAGATACATTAATAAATACTAACTGCAACTACTATATACTAAAATGTTTATATGTCTGTCTCATGTCTCATAATAACGTGAAGTATCACGGAATGACGGACACAATCAGTGCATGAAAATGCAATACTGAACGTACAAATAGTAAGGCAAGTACCACGCAAATACTAAGGATCTGTTCAAATAATATACGTACCAGTGTACCAATATAACTATCAGGAAAGCTAAAATCACATTGGATAGTATTTGGTATGTAGTATAGTATATATGAGTTTCCTTCAAATAATTACATACACTAATTATATAATTAGGATAGCTCGTTGAATTATTCAATTGCATGTTTTTGTGTACTTTGTACAGGGAACATGTACATTAGAATAATAAATTAATTTAACTGGATAATTTTATGTCTATTTAGAAGATACTTTTTCCATTTATTTTCTTATTTTTAGGTTTACTATGCGATTCCTACTATATCAAAAGGAATTCTTTTTATCAAAGTTATTTTACATGTTCATGGTACAGAAACAAATGATAGGATTCAAATTACTTAGGTTCTCGTAGTTTATAGCACTCGCACTCAGTCAGACAGGTCTCCGACCTCGGTCTCACTCATTTCATTTTTGTCTCAGGCTTTCAAATGTTTTATATAATAATTTATTCCTTTATTGGGGTACCTATCCGAATCCGAATTTAGAGGTTACATATCCGAATGATTGGAACCACGTTTTAGAAGTGGGAACGGAACCATTCGGATCCACGAATTTTCCAGTCACATAACATAACCCAGGGAATACACCCCACTAGTCACAAAATTCAAGGAAAAATTCCAAAAATTAAAACTAATGGAAAATAAAATAAATTCACAAAAATCAACTGAGTCCAAGCTAAATCCAAGAAAACCAAATTTTATTATTTTCATAAAAACCAAAAGAAATAGAAAACCAAGCAAATCCATGCAAGTTTATTGTGAATCAGAGCAAAAGCATTTACTTAAATCAATAAAAATTCATCGAAGCCATTGAAAATACAAACAATTCCAAGCAAATACATGTAAATCTTTGAAAATCCAAACAATTTGCCAGTAAATGCTATAAATCCTAACAATTTGTCAGTAAATGCGTGTAAATCCAAACAATTTGTCAGTATAGGCATGTAAATCCAGACAATTTGCCATTAAATGTGTGTAAATCATTGTAAATCCAAACAATTCCAAGCAATCGCTTGTAAGTCATTGCAAATTCACAAAATTCCAAGCAAATGCTTAGAAAGTATGTCAGCATTCAAACGTAACGTGCAAATTCCAATAAAATATGGACACATCGAAACAAAAATGCAAATAAATCCAGATAAATCCCCACAAATGCAGATAAATTCATACATTATAATAATAAATACTAATGTTCAATAGTCCGTACAATTATTATTATTATTATTAATTTACGGATTAGCTAGCTTATTTCAATATTTTCATTGATAATTTTTGATTTTCAAATAGATTTTCAGTTTTAGTACTGATTCATTGAAAGCGTCTGGTTAAATAAAGCAGATTAGTTTTATTATTAAAGTAATAGTGAATGAATTACTTACTGAATTTCCAGGTCGTAAAGTATGGTAAACTGCAATTATTTCAAATTAACATTGTATCCCCAAAATTGAAATACTTCCAAAAAGATGGAGGATAATCAGAGGATAATAATAAATTGTTCTTTAGATAATTGTCAGATTATTATTGGGGTTAAAAAGGTAATCAGTTTGTGATTGTAAAAGGAAAAGCTTGAAGACTACATCGAGCCCAACGGTTAATCAGTTGACTACCGTATTTGTTCTTTGTACGAAGTAAACCGCGAATTTCTGACTGTCTTATGATTTTGTTATCCCACATTTCACACTGAAAAATTAAAAATACTCTATGCTTCGCTAAAACTGTTTAGTTTAATTAAGAGTTGTGGTCAATAAAAACCCTCATTTTTGACTAAATCAACTCCAATAATCACTAGGACCTTTGGGCATTATTTCACCCCTCCTTTCGGTCCCCAGACACTTTAACTTTCAATCATGTCAAAAGCCGGAGTGAAGTCACAGCTGAAGGGGATGAGGAAGGTTGTAGAAAAGGTGGTCCATGGAAATCTTATACGAACTAATATTCCAGCAGGAATGGCTATGGCCGGACCACCCCTTGGACCAGTTTTAGGGCAGGTATGTCTTTAATATTGCCATTGAAATGTATCTACGATAACTAAGCTTTTATATGTAAGTATTTGTAGTATACTTCCTTTAACGCAACCTTTGAAATTAATTTGAATGTAATGTATAGCATAAACTCAATTAAAGAAGTATGTGATGTTTATGCAATTTTAGAGGGGAATAAATATCACCGCATTTTGTAAAGACTTCAACGAGAAAACTAAAGATATGAAAGAAGGGATTCCATTACCCTGTAGGATTACTGTGAATGCTGATCGCACTTATGAACTACTCATCAATAAGCCAATGTCTACGTATTTTTTGAAACAAGCAGCTGGAATTCAAAGAGGGGCAATGCACCAAGGTAAAACTTTCTGTCTAAAAACCAAATAAAATAACAATTAGTAATGTTCAGTTAAACATTATACAATTTATTTATACGCATGCCAGAAGAAACTAGCAAAAAATAATAACCTATTATGTATAAAATACTTTTTATAACCGTAATATATGCTTTTAAGTATTTTAATATTATTTGATTCAAAAACCGATCCGGGCATAGAAAACTTGTCCAATCCTGCAATCGTGGATTGGAGGAAGGTAGGGGGGGAAATGTAAAAGTATAGTGGCTACTTTTAAAAATAAATCGCCAAAGAAATAAAAGGTGAAGGTAGGGCAAGGAATGAAGGAAATTAGGGTACCGGAGGAAGGTAGTTGGGAAAATATAAAATATTTCTACATCAATAAAAGATCTGTTACATCCCAACTTGCGCCCAAATATAAAGTATTTTCACGTTTGCTAAATTACTAACATTTTTTATTTATTTCAACCAAAATAGCTTTAATTATAAAAAGAAATATAACTAAAAGCATTTAACAACTAAAACAATAAAGCCCGCTGTGGCGTCACAGCGGGGAGAGGGACATGTGGAGAACGTGACTCACACGTTTTGCGCATGCGCGTACTCGTTGTGACGTCACCGCGAAACGTTTTGCGTGTGCTCCTCTCCCGCTGTGACGTCACCGCGAAACGTTTTGCGTGTGCTCCTCTCCCGCTGTGACGTCACCGCGAAACGTTTTGCGTGTGCTCCTCTCCCGCTGTGACGTCACCGCGAAACGTTTTGCGTGTGCTCCTCTCCCGCTGTGACGTCACCGCGAAACGTTTTGCGTGTGCTCCTCTCCCGCTGTGACGTCACCGCGAAACGTTTTGCGTGTGCTCCTCTCCCGCTGTGACGTCACCGCGAAACGTTTTGCGTGTGCTCCTCTCCCGCTGTGACGTCACCGCGAAACGTTTTGCGTGTGCTC
>JAAAYG020024976.1:0-17265 GCA_009936455.2 Tomocerus minor | reverse complement strand
GTGAAACAGATTTTACAAAAACTTGCGTACAAACTATTGTAATTACAATTTTACAATCAATGTGAAATACCGCCCTGGCCTACGATGGTCTATAATGGTCATTAATTAACGACAATGGCCAAATAATGGCCATTATTGTTAAAAAGTAAAGGTTGTCTAAAGCAAAGCGCCATCAAAGTAACATTACAAACTGCTAAAGTAGAGCATAAATATTATCAAACTGCCAAGGCGTATGGACTGTTGCCTTGCCTCCGCCTGGCCCCCGCCGCACCAGGTGGGTTCAGTGGAATGTTTGCTCTGTAAAGTTCTGAACTTTTATATGGGACTTTCATGGGGCATTTTGAAAATTGTTACTATTTGTTACTGCACAAAAAGTCCCTCGACATTAAGGCCGACTCCCCAACTTAACCCGGCAGTGATTAGGGAGCCGTTTTTAATTATCTTTTTAATGATCTTTAACAAAAAAGCGAGTAAATACAAGTCGGGAGGCTATCAAGTCCTATGCCGGGTTATGTTGGGGAGTCGGCCTTAATGTTGTGGGACTTCGGCTGAAAGTTCGAGCCCAATAAATACAAAACTTTAATATGCTGAATTTTTGAAACTCGACGACGCAGTCGGAATTCCAGCAGATACCTATACTACGATATGCTGACTCTATTTCAAATAAAAGTAGACAAAAGCCTTTCGGAACTTAAAGATAATTTGACCCTGAAATAGTGGAAAAAGTGGTAAATAATTGATTTTGACATGAGTTATTTCGGAAAGTAATAGAGATATTTAAATGAGACTTGGTAGTTAAGCTTTCTAGTGTTGTAAGAAAGTTTTCTGTGATTTTCAGACAATTTCCTCCAAGGGGTTTAAAGATAACCCCAGACGGGGGTAGCGCCTCCCCCCAAGTTTTATTATGACAAATTATGTTGGGTACTCCATTTTTATAAGGTTTTCGTAGTTTTCCAAAGGTTTTCGACATAGAAATAATTTTGAGAAATACCTCAACCTTAAAATCGCTTTGTGCCACGTCAGAAAAAAAAGTACACAATCTGCAGGTACCACCTCCAATTCGATGAAAAACGGTCCCCATAAAACCAATTTGACGGACAGCCAAATTGAATTTTATTTAAGTAAACAAACATTTTTAACTTTGCAAACTAAAATTAGCAAATCATAACCAATTATAACAATTTACTGGATCAATTTAATTCATAATGTTGAATGTTAGGGGACAGTCAAGAGCTTTTGTTGGACGAGTCAGAAATCGTTAACGAAATGACTAATGAAGCAACCCACCAAACAGTCTGGAAATTCAACCCCAACAGTGCAACGATGAAAATGAAAATATTCCCGTAACATTCATTAACGCCAATGGAATTTTTCAAATCGAAGATAATGAATTGCATGTAGAAAATCAAAGCATGGAAGATAATCTAACTAAATACAAGATTAAAAACTGAAAATGTATAGGACCAAGACAAAACCAGTGTTAACGAATACAGTGGCACAAAAAGTAATTACGACACTTGTAGCTTATCTTTTCATCCTCTTCTATGAAAAAGTATCTTAATTATACAAAACATTATTTTCATGCTAAAAAGCATTCAAATTCAGGAAGAAATCACATTGGTTAGTATTTATCAGTAGTCTTACATAGTGCTGGTTATTGAGTTGAGTCCTTATTGAGTTGAGTCCTTATTGAGTTGAGTCCTTATTGAGTCAGCCCGGTAAGGACTCATTAGCGATGCGCACAGAGGGTCGTGAAATTAATATTTTCGACCTCAGAAGTCTGCAACATACCATTGCTACAGAAATCAACTAAACTACTAAACCCAATTGGGTAACATTTTTAAAATGTTACAAGAACGGTACCATTTTGGCGACATCCATATTTATTTATTTATCATTACAGGATATCACCCTCTAGTGAGGTTATTACGATATCAGGAAAATTACAACAATAAATAGTATACAGCTTAAATAATGCCTGAAGCTACTTCATCAATAACCGAATAATTACATACATCCTCTATTATAATTGTGCAGTCATTAGCTTGTTGATCTAATAGATACATCTATTAGAGTTTTCTTGAAGTTTTCTTAAAAGTAACAAAGTTATCAATATTTCTTAATTCTATAGGAAGTTTATACCACCATAGAATACCATTATATTTAATTCCCTTCTTATACATATGTGTATTACCCGAAAATACTGGGATTATACGTGTAGTACTACGAGTTACCACCTCAGTTACATCTTAAAAATTAACATAATTGTAAAAATAGGGAGGGCGTATCTCATAGTATATTGTGTACATAAGTTTAATTATTTCGTATTTGTACATATTATATTCAGGGAAAAGCCATTTAAGAGATTCGGTGATATCCAACTTCACAGAATCATATTTATTACGACCTAAAACAAATCTACCTGACGCACGCAGCAGCTTAGTGATTAAGTCTAAATTATACTGAGGGGCATTACCCCAGACAGCAAACATATACTGTATAGCTGGAGGTATTAATGCATTAATCACAGCTTTTCTATTTACAAATGATAAATGGGGTTGAAGGGGATAAAGTGACCATAGTACAGAGTTACATTTTCTCCTAATATCACAGATATGTTCAGTCCAATTTAGGCTAGAATCTATTAGCAATCCCAAGCACTTGATATTTTCAACGGTTATAATGGTTGTACCCTTAACATTAAAACTTAAAGAACCCAACGATTTTACAATGTGAGTTCTACCAATGACCATAAACTGAGTTTTATCTACATTAAGTTCCATTCTATTAGTATCCATCCATTTTAGTACACTTAACATATCCTGCTCAATATTCCTTAGTAGTAAAGCAATACTCTAGGAGGCCCAGCTATAGTCATTGTCGTATCGTCAGCAAACAGTATACTTAAACTATTTTTAATAGCAAGGGGAAGGTCATTAATATATATTGAGAACAGTATAGGCCCTAATATACTGCCTTGTGGTACTCCTAAAGATGTATAACCAATATTAGATTCATTACTTTCACTGATATGAACAAATTGTCCTCTATATTCTAAATAGGATTTAAACCAGAAGGGATCGATTCCGTACCATAGTAGCTTTTGTAAAAGCAGTTCTCTAGAAATTTTATCAAAAGCCTTACTAAGGTCTAGTGATAACAATAAACAGATATTTCCCTTATATTTGTGAACATAAAGTCAGTAAGTGCTATTTGGGCATGTACAGTTGAGTGCCTAGCTCTGAATCCAAATTGGTTACTAATTAAAATAGAATTTTTTTCAAGATAATCAATTAGTTTACTATAAACACATTTTTCAATAATTTTTAACAGAATAGGTTGGTTACTGATAGGTCTCAGGTCTTTAGGTAGGCTCACATTTTTAAGTTTCGGTACAGGAATTATCTTAGATATTTTTAACTTATTAGGTATTATGCCTTCACTTAAAAGTTAACAATATCCAGTAGCTCAGTATTCATATTAGGTGAGGCCATACTATAGTGTACCATAATAGAAGCAATTCCCATATAATCAACGTTTTTACCATCTGTATTGTTAATACTCTGCCATGCTTTACAGAGAGTGGATAAATCAACTATGTATATCAACTTTAAAGTTCAATTCAGTTGAACTCAAGGTATTAACCTTGAGGCAAGTCAGGGAAATCAGGAAAATGGGTTGACAGGTTAACTGAGCTTATACTATCAAAGTAATCATTAATTACATCAGCAGGTAGAACCACCTCATTTTTATTTTTTGGCTTAACATTGACGTACGTATAGAGTTACAAATGCGTAAAACTTTCGGACTCTCAGAAATAGGGCCGTTTCATAAATGGCGAAGTTATTTTGATGCTTGTGTTTTGGTTCCATTATGTATAGTTACAAATGCGTAAAACTTTCTTTATGCACCGGGGACCTTGGTCCAAAACATAGAATGTGTAGATATATATGCAGGGAACACTGTGGAACTCTCAGAAATAGGGCCGTTTCATAAATGGCGGAGTTATTTTGATGCTTGTGTTTTGCTTCCATTATGTATAGAGTTACAAATGCGTAAAACTTTCTTTATGCACCGGGGACCTTGGTCCAAAACATATTGAATGTGTAGATACATATGCAGGGAATACTGTGACTCTCAGAAATAGGGCCGTTTTATAAATGGCGGAGTTATTACGATGCTTGGGTTTTTGCTTGCATTTCATTCACTCCAACTTCACATTTTAAAATTTGCTTGGGTTTTGTTCAGTGGTCTATTTTTTGACGTTAGTTGGCTCTTTTTTTAAGTTTAACATTTGGAAGATTTGCTTGGATTCCATTGTGTCTAACATCACATCAGGAACAATAACGCACGTGTTAATCATGAAATCGGTAGTGGTCGCTGATCTTGAATACCCTTTTTTCAGTATAATAACATGAGTTTCGTATGCCATGCTATGAGGATTTAAATGTAAATATCACGGACTTCTATTAACATGGAAGGAGGGTATTGTAGCTGAGACTGATAAATAGGAGGCTTCGATGGCAGTGCTTGTACCGATGAGGGCCAGAAAGCGTAACTACAGAGGATTTGCCTAATGTACGCCATTTGTAGTCGATTAGAGACATGTGAGAGGCATACAGAAACTCCTCTGTTTGCTTTAGTGATTAGTGTATTCTATGATTGTCCCTGTGCTCCACATGCATCCAATTTCCAGCACACATCTGATTTGGCGGTCTAACACAGTATCTCAAAGCGTGAGTAGGTAAGGAGTAGGCTTACCAGGGGCTTGGATTGGTAAATATTCACAACTAATAAAGACAGTTGTCAAACTAGTTAGCGCCTAGCTAGTTAGCACCTAGCGCCTAAAGGAGGCTAGTTAGCGACTAGCGCCTAAAGGAAGCCTGTTAGCGCCTAAAGGAGGCTAGTAGCGCCTAAAGGAGGCTAGTTAGCGCCTAGGACAGGCTTGTTAGCGTCTAGGAAAGAGGCTAGTTAGCGCCTAGGAAAAAATCCTCAAAAATCTCAAAACTCCCCAAAAACCACAAAAATCTCAAAATCCCCAAAAATCTCGAAAATCACCAAAACTCCCCAAAATTCTCGAAAAATCCCCAAAAATTTCAAAAGTTCCTAACAAAATACCCAAAAATCACAAAAATCTCAAAACTCGGTTGGTGTCGGCATAAGGGGATTAATTTGTCTGTTCCGCAGCACCTCCGTATCTCGAAATATTGAGAAGCGACCCCCAAATGTTTTATTGGATGTGGACCAGACATGACCTGGAGGTCACGTTTCCACCCTCCCCCACCCCCCCCCGGGGGGGGGTGAGGTGGGTAAAGTGAGATTTCACCCACAGAAGAGACATCTACCGGAGTTCTGCGTTCCACTTGAACAGATAGAATGGTCAGCATTAGTATTGTCCTTATGGACCTCACTTCACACCTCCAAGCTAATAGAAAACAGACCCAGCAAGCCAATAGAAAACAGACCCTAATCAATCACATGGTGGCATGCAGCTACGATAGGGATAGTCCCGTCTTCTACCCCTACGGAAATTCTTCGTCGATGAGATTTCACCTGATTCATGCGTATATCGACTCCCCAAACACAACCAACACACTCCCCAACCCCCAAGACCCACCCGATGGGGGTATTCTGGGGTAAAGAGAGATTAATGCATATATTGACTCCCCAAAAGACAACTAAAACACTGTCCACCCCTCCAAACCCCACCCCCTCCAGGGGGGGTATCTGGGGTAAAGTGAGATTAGGATTGACTGCCTATTTTTGGGTTTGTTTCAAAATGTTTTGGTTAAGTTTGTCAAATTCGGTTTAGTGACGGGTATGTAAATTTCCAATGTGGGCCATTACCAGAGAACGGAAAAGCAGGCAAAAACTTAATACGCTTAGTCTGATCATCCTGAAAACTCAGATCTTGACGAATCACATAATCAGGAGCTTAATTTTTCAGTTTTATAGTGCCTATAAATGCCTATTTTGGGTTTTTAGGGCTTATGCCTAGGCATTTATAATAATGCCTATTTTGGGTTTTAAGTGCCTATAAGTGCCTATTTTGGGTTTTAAGCGACTATTAATGCCTTTAAGTGGCTATTTTGGGTTTTAAGGGCCTATAAGTGCCTATTTTGGAATTTTTTGATTAAAACAAAATGTTGAAAAAACTGATTTTAGTTGGCAATTGGAATGGAGGATTGTTCTTAACCCAGTAATTGGGTCCTGACAAAATACTCCACCTCTCCGCTTTACCGCTTGGAGACTTTCGGGTAACATTCGATACCTCTAACACGACCCATATTGGGACATTCTTTTTAGTTTATCTACCCGAAAGTCTCTGGGCGGTGAGGCGGTCTATTTGGTCAAGACCCCTTAGAATTGTCAAAATATTGAATTCCCGTATTTATATATTGTTTTCTATCTATGTCACGGAATTTAAAAGTTAAATTGACTGTATGAAGTGTTTCTAGTATTATATCGTAACTAATCGTAAGTGTGGGCTTTATTTGCAGTCAGAGAATCTCATTTTTAAGTGCCTATTTTTAGTGCCTATTTTGCGATTTTTAGAGCTTATTCGCCTGCTTTTTAGCTCGCCCTAGGAGAGCTTATGGAATCACACATTCTGTCCGTACGTCCGTACGTACGTCCGTCAGACTGTTACTCTCGAACGCTTTGGTCGAACGTTGACCAAACTAAGCATAAACATTGCATATGGGCCCATGACGAACCCTATTCAAAATGGCCGCAATCGGTCCACAGGTTACCGAGATAACGGGCGCTCACTTTGTGTTCATTTTAATAGTCAACGTGCAAAAAGGTACATCAAAATATCTATTGTGCTTCTAATAATTGTTATTATATATATATTATATAATAATCATTATTATGAAATCGTCCTGGGAGACGGACGTAAAATATTTCCGCTGCACTTTATCTTAAAAGATTATCAGTAAAATCTACCAGAAAGATGTCATGTAATATACTATAATGTTCGTAGCGACGTTTTCTCTGCGTTTACAGTGGAATATTTCCAAAGTATTGAGTAGAAAGTGAGGATTTTGATGTTCTCTCTCGGACGAAAATCTCAAACAGAAATTTTGTCCTAAACGAGTTTTGATTTTGTATTTATCAAGAAATTCGTGACCTACTAATTTCTATGGATACTTCAAGTGACATTGACATCTCCCCTTTATTGCTCCATAAGGATATATGCTACATATGTGGAAAAAACTACAATGAGGACGATGAATCCTCTAAATACGTGCAATGCGATGACTGTAATTCTTGGTATCATATTTTATGCACAGATTTAAAATATTTGTCCTTGGATGATATAAATAATCTAGCTTGGAGATGTGATTACTGTGAAGATTTATTTCCCGATGTCGAAGAAGCTTTAAAAAAAATTTACGGTGATCATAAACCGAATGATGATGAAAATGTAATCTTATCATGTGAACTTACAAATGATGCTTCTTCTGATCCAAAACCTTGCCCATTTTGTCATAAACTATACAAAGGAAAAAGAGGAATTTCAATTCATGTCTCTAAAAGTCATCCTTCTGAATATAGGAAGTCTTTAATACCTCCTATTCATTGCGAATCATCGACACAAGAGACAAGTAATACCGACGAAGTTGACACTGAATCTTCCCCGGTAAATACTAAATCCAAGTCAACAAAGGCCATCGAAAAAATAAATGAAGAATTGAGTGAAATTAATAAAATGATGGCGGATTTATTGCAAAATGCAGAGCGTTCAAATGCAAGAGCCAGACAAATACGAGAAGAAAAGTATAACTACGAAGTAATGCAATATAACTATTTCAATCAAAGGAAACGATGTGTCAATAACATTCGAAATGATGACATTAAATGCCCAATTTCTATTGAAATTCTGCATAAGAACTTTCAGGAGAGATGGAGTACACCCAATGATTGTACTCGCAGTATATACATGAAAATATCTGAAGAACACCAAAATATTATTAATCATTCATTTGTTCAAACTATCTCTGAAGAGGAAATTTTAGCAGCCATCAAACGAATCGATTATGATTCTGCAACTGGATTGGATGGAATTCTACCAAGGACAATTAAATCAGTGAAATGCGAACAAATAATGTCTTCTATTGCTAATATTATGTTAACGCATAATGTCATTCCCGATTGTCTTACCGAAGGGAAAACTATTCTTGTATATAAAAAGAAAGGTGATCCTAATGATGTTGCTAATTGGCGTCCAATCACAATATCTTCTGTAGTTAGACGGGTTATAGAAAAAGCAATTGAAAAAAAGCTGAGAAAATATATAACCTTCAATTTTTTTCCAAAAGGATTTATAAGTGAACCCGGTATCACATCAATTCAACCATTCTAAATGGATGTCTTAAAAAAGCTAAAAAAGACAAAGGGATGTTTGTAGCATTAATACTCGATGGACATCAAGCATATGACAATACTGGGCATCAACACATGGAACTATCGATGAAAGAGCTTCCTATTCCGGATTGCTTGAGAAATATAACTCTGACACTTCAAACAAACAATTCCACAAGGATACTTTCAAATTCTAAAATCTCAGATCCCATATTTTTTAAACGTGGAATTTACTAAGGGTCATCTCTGTCCCCATGTGTATTTAATATGGCCATTAATTACGTCTTTAACGAGTTAACAAGTCCATCTGTAGTTGACAATTATGGATTCAGCCTAAACAAAGATTTACCAAAATTATCAATACTGGGATTTGTTGATGATTTGGCCCCCTTAAGTAATTCAAGAGACTCGGCAGCAAAATTTTTTTCACTTGTTGAGTCATTACTACATGAGTCTGGCTTCAAAATTAATATGAATAAATCAAAAGCAATAATTATTGAGGATGGAAAATTAGCAATTGATGATCTCATATTAACAAACGGAAACATTATTTCATCTCTAAAAGAGTCCGAAACAATCAAATATCTCGGAGTGACATTCAAAGATGAAATCGTTATTAATGAGCATAATATCTTAACAAAATAAACAGAAAAGATGGAATTACTTGTTGGCACCCCTATGTTACATTCTGATCAAAAACTTAACATCATAAATCAATATATTTGGCCAATATTCATTTATTTAATGCAGACAACTCCCATTGA
The DNA here is from genome assembly GCA_009936455.2 of Tomocerus minor. Taxonomy (NCBI): domain Eukaryota; kingdom Metazoa; phylum Arthropoda; class Collembola; order Entomobryomorpha; family Tomoceridae; genus Tomocerus; species Tomocerus minor. The sequence continues at coordinate 8,134 of JAAAYG020024976.1, read as the reverse complement.
GCGATTACATACTTCCCTTTTAAATAAAATAGACAAATCAATTCGTTCAACAGTAAAAGAAATATTGTCGCTACCGCATGACACTTATAACAACATGATATACTCTCCAAAGAAATTCAAAGGATTAGAAATTACATGTGCTAATTGGGAAGCTTTCCTTCAAACGTACAACATAGTAACTATCCTTGAAAAAACGAATTTATGTATCCGAATGTAAACCTTTTGTATCTTGTGTTCGAGATCTAAGTAATGAAAAGATGACATGTCAAGAAAATCTCGGGTTTTCAGAAGATGATATGCATATTATTTTGAAAAAATTCAAACAACGTGAATCTAAGTATAAGAAAATATCGAACGGCATGAGAAATGAACTAAGACAACGTGAATTTTCTAAATGGACTGAATTACCTCAAAAAGGTAAAGGAGTTATCCTATTTCGGCAGTGTAAAACCGCAAACTTTTGGATGAATAATAAGGATGGTCTTGCATATAGATGACTGCGAATGTGGCAGAAGCAAGAGCAATTCCTGGGCGCTCCCAAAATAACCATTGCAGGATTTCCTCCTGTAATGAGATTGAAACCTTAGCTCATATTTTGGGATATTGTCCTCATGGGTCACTCTTGCGTAATGTCAGACACCATGAAATCCGTAAGATGATTGCTAATTCATTCCGAGCATTAAATTATATCGTTCACGAGGAGGTACACGAGGAGGTACACTGTCAATCAGAAGATGGTTCTAACAGAAGGATCGATATGATAGCCATTCGAAATAGTGTAGGTATAATAGTTGACCCAACAATTCTATTCGAGAGTCACCTAGAGCTGCCAGAAGAGACAAATATCAACAAAAAGAAGATATATGACATATGTATACCATATCTTAAATCAAAATATAAGTTAAACGATATCGAGACGATAGGGCTCATGATTGGAACACGTGGAACAATCCCTTCCTTTTTCGAGAAATTCCGAAAAAGATTTAATCTCCCACTCGATTTGACAAAAAATATAATTATATCGGTTTTGCGCGGATCATGCAAAATCCTCCACAACCATTTATATAATTACAACACGACATCATGAATATTCGTGAAATAATTATTTAACATCTCTAACCAATTATTGTTACATTATAAAACATTTAACTGTTTCGTTCCTGCATTGTTTAAAATATTTATTAGTTCCAAATTGTTAATACTAGTACTGTGTCCCAAGTGGCAATTATCTAATTGATAACAGTAAATAAATCTATCTAAAAATATTGATACCGCTTCTATCTAACATCGAATTTTATAGTGAAACAAATTGTTATGGAAATCTTAATGCTTCTATGCATCAATAGTTTCCAGCAGCATAAAAATAAAAACACTGTTTCTACTCTTCAGAGATCTAATGATTCATATTGCTTCCATTTAATTGTTTGATAGGTACTATAAAAATGTTGACACCGCTTCTAGCTAACATTAAATTCAATAGTGAAAGCAAATGTAATGCAAATCTTTCCGCTTCTATGCATTATAATTTCTTACAGTATAAAAATAAAAACACTGTTTCTACTATTCACGCACCTTATAATTGATATTACTTATGTCGCATGTAAACCCTCATTAAAATATTAGAAATTGTTTCAATAAATGAAGTTGGTTATTATGGAAATTTTACTGCTTCTAGGCATCCCTATTCAAATAGGGCGCAATCGGTCCACAGGTTACCGAGATAACGCGCGATCACCTTGTGTTCATTTTAATAGTCAATTTATAAAAAGGTACATCAAAATAGCTATTGTGCTTCTAATAAATTGTTAATCTTATAGTATAAAAATATTAATATCGCTTCTACCTAACATGGATTTTTATAGTGAAACAAATTTATACAAGTAAAAGTATATAACAATCGATAGAAGCAGTTTCTTTTACTTACATCACTTAGTTTCACATTTGATAGGAGCAGTTTCTAATGCTTCCACCAAATGCTAAATATTTTGGAACCAATATCACTATTTTGGCATATACTATAAAAAAGCTGTGTACAGGGTAGCCTCCACTAGGGCGAGCTTTCTGTTACGGCTTGCCGTTAGTTTTAGCACGCCCTGGGAGAGCTTATGGAATCACGCATTCCGTCCGTGCGTCCGTGCGTCCGTGCGTCCGTCCGTTAGCACGATAACTCTCGAACGCAATGACGGAGGTTGACCAAATTATGCATAAACATTGCAGATAGGCCCGTGACGAACCCTATTCAAAATGGGCGCAATCGGCTCACAGGTTACAGAGATAACGCGAGCTCCCTTTTTGTTCATTTTAATAGTCAAAAAGGTACATCAAAATATCTATTGTGCTTCTAATAATTGTTTGATAGGTAGGATAGAAATATTGATACCGCTTCTACCTAACATTGAATTTTATAGTGAAACAAATTGTTCTATGAATCCATAATTTCCTACAGTATAAAAAGAAAAACACTGCTACTATACAGACACTTTATAATTCATATTGCTTCCATTAACTGTTACATATTTTCTACAAATGTTTACTTATTTTATATCAAAACTAACGGCAAGCCGTAACAGAAAGCTCGCCTTCGTAAGGCTACCCTGTACACAATTTTGATGGAAAATGTACACACAAAGATCGTGCCACATTTGCCAACTTAAATAGAAAATAAACTCGGTAGAGTACCAATTTTCGGAATAATAATTAGAAGCAGTATTAAACATTTTGTAGTACTGTTTAACTTGGCATTTGATTGTGACTAAAAAAACAATATTTATTATCATTTTATTATTAAACATTTTATAGACCTTTATAGGCCTCATGAATGTTATGGTCAGTGTTCGCCTTCTCCCACCTTTTACTAATTTCTCCCACCCACCCGGGAGAAAGTGGGAGAAAATGGGAGAAACGGGAGAAATGGGAGAAACGGGAGAAAGTACCTATATACGCATTAAATCACCATTGAGTACATTTAGTAACGCTCGTATAAGAATTTCAGGGCATTCAATTCAAAATAGAATTATTTTACTGTCGTGTATCTATTTATATGACATTTATTGAAACGAATGAATTAAGTTTTGAAGTAAGAAAACGTAAAAATTCTAGGCGTGGAAACTGAAACTTTACCTTTTTGTTTTTGAGTAGCCAATTTACAATTTTTCCTCTAGTTTACTATTACAGTTATTTTTAACTGATTAACTGAAGCAAGACAATTTTAGTAGGTCTTATTGCATGTAGGTGTTAATGAAATACACCTATACTCCTTAACATCTACGTAAATAACACCTGCAGCAATGGCACCTACAGTCAGGGTTGTATATTGTCCGGATGAAATTCAATTTTATCATTTTATCCATCCATAAAAACCACTTGGACAAAATTGGATAGGATAAAACCAATTTCATCCAAATTTGACCAACCTCTTCATTTTATCCACCGCAACCCTGCCTACAGCAGTAAGACCAACTTAAAATTGATTTGTCTCAGTTAATCAGTTATCAGACGAAAATTGTTTAGAAATAGAAAGGATTGATTACTTAAAAACTACCGTAATGACTAAAAGGTCAGGCTTCAGTTTCAGTGAATTGGCACTGTCCATTTATTAGAGAGCAATATTATTATTGCAATAATATTGCTCTAATTACAATGGTGCAAATAGTAAGACACTGTCCAAATGGGCATTGACAATGCAGTGTCTTAATTACTATTTGTACAAATGAGAAAATGTTTCATGTGAAGAATGTGCCGTGCTGCTTATTTAGCAATTGAAATGGCTGTATATTAGGGGGAGTGTGTGAGTCTGAGTGATCTACAGAGTAGAATCACACAGACCATTCAAGCCTAGTGGCTTACAGTAGCTCCCAGAACAACTTACTGGATTATACAAACTTGAACATTTGGAAACTTTGATGAGGAGCACTAGACCTTAAAATCGTAACACGCTACACGTAAGTTAACAAGGCAGAAAGAACCCGAAATCATGAGAGGATTCCACCCAGGGCGTCCCGGATCCTAACGGCAGAAACTTCATAATTAGAAATCCACTTAACGCGTAACGTTTCTAACGCCTCAACATTGCCGTTGTGTTGTTCGTACGTGTTATGTGCATTCAATCTACAACGCATTGCATGAGTGTATTGTGTTTGTATATACATGTATGTATGCATTAAAAAGGTTACATTAGTATTACAGACACTGGTTGTACATTTAATTAATAGTTTTCTTAGCTTAGTCAAATCATATGCAAAACAAATGACGAATACATTAGATAACCTTAAGTCTATACTTACGTGCATTGCATTGTAAGCCTACATGACAAAAATTATTATTTTTCTATTTGTGATAATTATGGCACAAATACAAAAATAATAATACTATGATTTGATGATATGATGTTTGTCAGGGAGGCTTGCAAAATATTGCACGTACGCAAGTATAGACTTAAGGTTCACTAATGTATCGGTTATTTGTTATGCATATGATTTAATTAAGCAAAGAAGACCATTAATTAAATGCACAACCAGTGTCTGTAGTTAGTAATACTATATGTAATACTATATGTATATAATTAATATTTTATTTATGTGCATCAAATACCATAACTATTACTCTTATATATCATTGTAACGTAACTGATATATTTATATATCCCTGGTGTCTTAACTGCCTCTAACGAGGGCGATACCTTGTACCCAAATAAATAAATAAAATATTTGTAATGTATACACACATGTATATGTAAACACAATACACTCATGCGATGCATTGTAGATTGAGTACGACTATTGAAATGACTAGTCACGGTTTATTACAATCTTTAAAATAAACAAAAAAATAGTTATTATGTAGGTATTGTCATTATAATTAAATAAATAGACTGTAGGTAATTATAGCATCCTATTTTACCCCATTTTTAGTTTCTCCCGTTTCTCCCACTCCCACCATCCTTAGCACCCACCCACCTCCCGTTTCTAACAGTGCATTTCTCCCACCAACCCGGTGGGAGGGAGTACACTGGTTATGGTGATTATAGAACCACATTTTTCTATTTTTGCACTGCATTTTAACATTTGGTGGAAACAGTAAACTTTTAATGCCACCAAAACATAGTAGAAACAGTGTTTTTCATTTTATACTGTCAAATAGGCTAAAATAAGTTTTCGAAATAATTGGAAACGGTTTCATTTTAGCAATAGTCACATGCTTTATTGATATTTTTTAAATAAATTCCATTACATTTGTTATTACAATAAAATATGCTCTAAACTAGAAGCGGCATAAGAATTTTGCTTTGTCTAAAACGAATATCCTCGTTTTTGGTGAAATAGAAACAGTTTAACAAAATTCCAATTGAGTGCTATAGACTCATTTTACTATCACAGTTCAGAAAGAAAGGAAACGGTATAATATATTTTGTGTGGCCGGACTATAAAATTGAACAAAAAGTGAGCGCGCGTTATCTCAGTAACCTGTAAACCGATTCCGCCCATTTTGAATAGGGTTCGTCACGGGCCCATATCCAATGTTTTTGCATAATTTGGGCAACCTCCGTCAATGCGTTCGTGAGTTATCGTGCTAACAGACAAACGGACTGATGGACGGACGGACAAAACGTGTGATTCTATAAGCTCTCCGAGGGCGAGCTAAAAACTAACGGCAAGCCGTAACAGAAAGCTCGCCTTGGTAAGGCTACCCTGTACACAATTTTGAGGGAAAATGTACACACCAAAGACATTTGCTAACTTAAATAGAAAATCAACTCGGTGAAGTACCAATTTTCTGAATAATAAATAGAAGCAGTATTAAATATTTAGTAGTACTGTTTAATTTGGCATTTGAATTGTGCCTAAAAACCATATTTTATATCATTTAATAATTATTAAAGTTTAACAGGGGGTGTTTAGACATCGTCTTTTGACTCATGGGTGATCCTAATATATTTATACTTTTAATTAAATATGCATTGACAAGGAGATTATATAACATTAATAATCTTCAGTATGGAAATACATTTCCATATCAAGAATAGAAGCATTTTTACAATTTTTGCACTGCAAATTAACATTTGGGGGAAGTAGTAATCATTTTGGGCCACAAAATATAGTAAAAGCAGTGTTTTCATATTATACTGAATTGCTTAGAGACTGTAAGTTTTCCAAATAATTGAACTAGTTGGCAACAGTCTAATTTTAACAATAGTTCAGTGTTTAATGCTATTTTTTAAATAAATTACATTAAATTTGTTTTTGCAATAAAAAATGCTTTAAACTAGAAGCGGCATAAGATTTTTGCTGTTCTCTAATGAATATGCCCGTTTTTAGTGAAATAGAAACAGTTTAACAAAAATCCAATTGCGTACTATAGACTCATTTTATTATCACAGTTCAGAAAAATAGGAAGCGGTAAAATATATTTTGAGTGGCCTGACTATAAAAATGGACAATATCTAAGAGCGCGCTATCTCGGTAACCTGTGGACCAATTGACCCCATTTTGAATAGGGTTCGTCACGGGCCCATATGCAATGTTTATGCATAGTTTGGTCAACCTCCGTTGATGCGTTCGAGAGTTATCGTGCTAACGGACAAACGGGTGGCCGGACGGACGGACAGAATGTGCAATTCTATAAGCTCTCCGAGGGCGAGCTAAAACTAACGGCAAGCCGTAACAGGAAGCTCGCCCTCGCTAAAAGAAATGCCAAAATAAATACTAATGTGCTAAAAGAAATGCCAAATAAATACTCTTTTATTTCGGCGCAGGAGTATTTATAATAGTGCTACAGTACATATTTTGAAACAAGTGTGTATATGTTTTGGTGAACGAGTATTTATTTAAGCGCAGAAGTATTTATTTTGGCATTTATTAGTTCAAGGAACGCAGAACGCCGCCGTTCGGTGCCAGACAGCTAGAATTTGAGTTCCGACGATGGAGCAAACCTTCGTGTGCGGTAGTCACGTCGCCTTTTGTTTGACAAAATCCTTCGTCTCCGCCCTAAACCATTCTTTCTTCGGGATCGTAATACATACCCGTCACTGAACCGAATTTGACAAACCTAACCTAAAAATTTTGAAACAAACCCAAATATAAGCAGTCAATAACAGAGTCAAATATAAGCAGTCAGTTCCAAGTTCTTTCCCAAGTCAGAGTAATAGCATTTATTAGCGTGAACCCCCTCCGGGGGTGGAGGGGGGTCTGGAGGGGCGGGGAGTGTGTTGTTTGTGTTTGGTGAGTGGATATATTAAGTAGTAAAGTGATGGGTATAGTGATGATGGGGGTGGTGGGAGTCGGAGCCGTGGGGAGTGTTTTGGTTGTCTTTTGGGAGTCAATATATGCATTAATCTCACTTTATCCCAGAATACCCCCCGTCGGGGGGTCTTGGGGGGTGTGGGAGTGCGTTGGTTGTGTTTGGGGAGTCGATATACGCATGAATCAGGTAAAATCTCACTTTACTCTCCTCCCCCCGGGGGTGGGGGAGGGTGGAAACGTGACCTCCAGGTCATGTCTGGTCCACATCCAATAAAACATTTGAGACAAATTAGTCCCCTTATACCGACACCAACCCAAAATTTTTTTGGGTGTGTCTGTCCTCTGTCCTAGGCGCTATCTAGCCTCTGTCCTAGGCGGTAACTGGCCTCGTTTAGGCGCTAGGCGCTAACTAGCTAGGCACCAGGCGCATTTCATAAAAAAATTGTTTAACATTGTGTCGGGCGTCGGGTGGGTTCGCTTCGCGCGTCGGGTGGCTTTGCGTCGGGCGTCGGGTGGCTTCGCGTCGGGCGTCGGGTGTCTTCGCGTCGGACCTCTTCGATGAGCCCAGTGGTCTTTGACCCAATATTTTCCAGTGTCAATCTATCGGTAACTTTCTTTTTTGTTAGGTCAGGATTGACTTAAATCTTATCATACATAGGGTTGTTTTTAGCTTATATGTAGACAAAAGGAGTTTCCTACGTTCAGTAAGGCTACCATAAGTTAATTTAATTAAACTATTTTTAGCCCGTATTAACACAAATATCCCATATAACACAGAGCTTCAGTTTTGGTGCGGTTCCTACGCTGGCAGGGAAGTGCTGGATTAGTTAGTTTTTGCCCCTTTTCCCAGTGCTGGAAAACTACTGGCACTTGGTACTGGGAAGACATTGGACAAA
>JAAAYG020024965.1:0-14546 GCA_009936455.2 Tomocerus minor | reverse complement strand
CCAATTTTTTAAATGCAAAAATTAGTTTACTTTTTGTCTAAAACCCAACTTGCTTACATCATGTAGCTAGTACCATCACATTCAAAATAGAGGCACCTCTTTTTGAGAGACTGAATTTTAGAAAAGTCTTCTACAGAGGTTCCCAAAAGTTAGTGCATATCATGGCTTGCTGTTATTTAAATTGCTACTGGCCAGGGATTGTATTTTGTGGTACACGGTTCATCATTTCATTGCATTTAACTAATTGTAATTTTTTTGTTTCTTTCAGGGGTTTGGGCGAACACCGAGCTAAAATTCAGCTGGAGTGTTTGCGATCCCTTCGAGCGTTTATGAATAACACTGAAGGACTAAAGCAAGTCTTCGACCAAAAAGAAGTAAGCGAGACACTGCCAGCGATGGTGAATATAAGAAATGAAGAATTGGAAGACAGCTGGAGCTTTCGCCCGTGGACCCATTATGTCGACGAAAACGGAAAAATGAATAAGAAGGCACATTCCCTGATGGTTTGATATACCGGCTATATTCGGCGGTACCCACAAAGTTTTAAAGTTTGTGGGGGTGCCGCCTAATTGGTTTGGTATTTAAAGTCAGGAATGAAGCATTTCTTTTACATTTTTGGTTTTTAAATGGTGTCACATTGGTTAAAGTTTCAGTGTTTTTCAATTTTTCGTTTCTTAAATTCATCACCTGGTTATATAAATTAAAATATAGAAGAAGTCGAACGGTTCCTTTAAAACTTAACATAAATTACTGTGCTAAATTTGATTTGTTCTTAATAGTGCTTAATTTTCATTTTAGTAGTTCATTTTGAAGTTAATTTAAATTAGTTTTCTTTATTATTGTTTTGAAAGATTTGATTTTGATATTACTTATTTTTGTTTTTTAAACTTAGTCGTATAGATTTTTTATTTCAAGTTAAATTTTAATTTAGTATGTAAAATGACAGAAATTTTTAAATACTTTTGCCGTGACTCTAACCACTTTTGCTTACTCGTACAGGTTTTTGCTCTCGTCGCGAGATCATTAGACCCTCAACAACAGTCAGTAATGCAAGAAGCCGCTCGTCTTCTTGGTGCTGTGTGCCTGCTGTCGGACCAAGGCGGACATGAAAGAGTGCTTGAAGCAATTACCATATCGGCCGAGAATAAAGGATGTGATCGATTTGTTCCAATAGTGCAAGGACTAAATCAACAGGATAATGACTCTCTTCGGGTATAAAAAATAATTCCGTTTATATTTTGATCTGAGTTCATCGTATTTTGAATAACTAATGGAATTTAAACATCTCTATGGTGTGATTATGCATTATATATTTATTATTATGTAATTACCCACGAAAGTATTTTCACTATCTGTATATTAAAATGAAATTCAAAATATTTTCCAGGTTTGTTGCATGCAGCTTATAAATGCAATCGTGAATATCCCAGAAGATTTTGAATACCGAATTTTTCTTCGGAATGAGTTTATGCGAGCTGGTCTCCATGGGTTAATAGAAGAAATAAAGAAAGGAGCGTCTGGAGACTTTGCTACGCAAATAGAGATCTTTCTAAAACACAAAGAAGAAGATTTTGAAGAGTTTTCGGAGAAATTTGATTGCATTCATTCGGAGTTTGATGACCCTAAGGAATGTTATGAATTAATACAGAACTTAATAGCCGACACCCCGGCAGAGCCTTTGTTTCTGGCGATCTTGCAACATTTGTTATGCATAAGAGACGACAACCATATTAGGTGAGGAATTTCTTCAAACAAAAAGGACTTTTTCTAAGAAATGTAAATAATTTGTGCTTAATTGCTTTCTTAATGCGTTCCGGAACTACTCAGATTAAGCACAGCATGAATAGGAAAAATGACACATTGAAAACAAGTAAATGGGTACATCTTTTCTCTCTATCTTTCTGTGCATAGTGTTATTATTTTTTGTGTTATCAAGAAATAAATGTGTGGGTATATTCTTTGATGTTTTACCCTAAACGCATGGTCTGTGTAGTTGTGCTTTGTGCTTGCTAACAATATTACAATAGGGTACATCCAGAATCGTAAAGCGTGTACTAATGCGGTTTTTGTATTTTTTATTTTGGATTTTCACTTAATATACTAATAATAGAGACTCATATTTTAATCCATTAATTTGTAAACTAGATCCGCGTATTTTAAACTCATCGAAGAATGCGTGGCCCAAATTGTGCTTCACCGCAGTGGCTATGATCCAGATTTCAGAGCTAAGAAATTTGAAATCGACGTAGAGGCACTAACTGGATTGGTTGTAGGTAAGCGTTGTCATTTTGAACTTTCTATTTACTCAACTATAAGGAGAGAACGTAAATATCGATTTATGTCTTTTAAAATTAATTTTAAATCTTCCTGTGTACAGAAAAACTGAAACACGCTGATGAAAAGCGAAATGATGAATTAAACAATAAATTGGAGGAAGCTTTGACTCAAAAGCAAGAAGCAGATGCTCAAAATGAACAGCTGAAGAAACGAAATGCAGAATTAGAGGAAGCATTAAAGTCAGGTGTATTCCAGAAGGTATTAATTGGATAGCCGAAACTATAAGTTCAATAATTGCACACTTAATTATAAATATATGTATGTTTTATTACTTGCAGCAGTCGGACTTTGCCATGGCGCAAGACAACATGGCGAAAAACTTTGTTCCTCCTGGACCTCCTCGTACTGGGCCACCACCTCCTCCTCCGCCACCTTTTCCTGGAATGGGTGCAGGTCCGCCACCACCTCCTCCTCCTCCAATGATGGGAGGCATGGGTCCTCCTCCTCCTCCACCCCCTCCTGGAATGGGAATGCCACCGCCTCCTCCTTTTGGAATGCCTGGATTCGGTCCTCCTGCAGCTCCCATGCCAAAGCCGGCAAACATTGCTCTTCCGTTTGGAATGAAAGCGAAGAAAAAGTGGAATTTGGACGTTCCACTCAAAAAGGCCAATTGGAAAACGGTGCGAACTTTATTGTTTCAAAAATTGTAAATATCTTGCATCTAATAATCATTTTTATAACTTATTTTTACCTTTTTACTTTAGATTGCTCCTCAGAAGCTTTCAGAAAAGTCATTTTGGGTTAAAGTGGAAGAGGAGAAGTTAGTGTCAGACGAAATCCTGGAAGGATTAATGCGATTCTCAACCAAAGCTCCCCCGAAGTCTCTCAAGGGTTCGTACCGTATTTCATACTCATGTGTTGTAGTGCATATTGATTGCTTTTTTTGAGATATTTTAATCCTTGGTGCTAATTGTACTCATTGCAGAGGAGAATGACAAGAATAATTCTATCGGTGGAAAGAAATTGAAAGCTTTGCGAGTTTTGGACTCTAAGGCGGCCCAGAACTTATCGATTCTTTTAGGAGGCTCCTTGAAACATATGAGTTTTGAAGCAGTTAAGGCTGCTATCTTGCGTTGTGATGAAAACGTCTTGTCTGGAAATTTGTTAGAACAATTAATTAACTACCTTCCACCAGCAGATCAGTTAAAACGTTTGGAGGATTTGCAGAGTCAGTACGAAGATCTAAATGATGCAGAGCAATTTGCCTGCACTGTGAGTGGAACATTAACATAGATACTTAAATAGCAATTTAAGAAACATCTATTTAATTTTTTAATATTTGAAATAGATATCTACAATTAAGCGCCTTCTTCCAAGACTTCGATCCATGAAGTTTAAAGCTCAATATGTAGACACCGTCCAGGATATAAAACCGGTAAGGACTTCGTTCTGAGTTTTCAATTTAGTTTTGTTTCTAAATTTACTATTTACTACTTTTTTTCTATCTAAAATAAGTCTGAATTGACTAATGCCGGTACTAATGCTTTGTTTTTAAAATGTTTTAGGGTATTGTTGCCGCTACAGCTGCCTGTGAAGAAATCAAATCTTCCAAAAAACTGGCAAAGCTACTGGAGTTAGTTTTGCTTGTTGGAAACGTCATGAATTCGGGTTCCAGAAACGGCCAAGCCGTTGGATTTGAAATATCGTACCTGCCCAAACTTTCGAATACGAAAGATGTGGAGAACAGACACACGTTGCTTCACTACCTTGTCGAAACGGTCGAGGGAAAGTTTCCAGAAGTTTTATCTTTTGATGAAGAACTGATTCATTTGGATAAAGCCGCCCGAGTTTCTGTTGAAACCATTCAAAAATCTCTCCGTGTGATGGATTCTGATCTTAAAAATCTTGAAACAGATTTAAAAAACTCAAAAATTCCTCAGGGTTCCGAAGACAAGTTCTTTGAAATTATGAGTGTAAGTAGATTGATGCTCTGCTATGATTTTTCTTGGACTTTTGGATTTTAATAATTTTTTTCTATGGTCACGGACATTTTTTCAGTGTTTCTCTAAAGAGGCAAGACAGCAATGTGACATTCTCCAACAAATGTTTAGTAAAATTGACTCCCTGTATAGTGATCTGGCTGAATATTTCTCCTTTGATAAAAATCTGTACTCGGTGGAAGAATTCTTTAGTGATATCAAAATTTTCAAAGATCAGTTCCAAGTAAGACTCATAAATTATGTTGTACATTAACCTATTATGTGAATCAAAGTGTCATGTTCCATTCATGTTAAATGTGTTTGATTTAATTTACAGCAAGCATATAAAGACAATGTCAAACTTCGCGAGACTGAAGAAAAAATTCGCCGAGCCAAAGAAGCTAAAGCAAAGGCTGAGCAAGAAAAGCAAGAAAGACTGGCTCGTAAAAAAGCTTTGGTGGACATTAACTCCAATGATGATACTGGAGTTATGGACAATCTTCTGGAAGCATTAAAGACTGGCCAAGCATTCCATAGACCGGACCAAAAACGAAAACGAGCACCACGAGGAGGAGGTGTCGGTATGTTTGCTGTCGTAATTTTATTTTTGCTATTAATTGTGCACTTTTAATAAATGAATTGCTTATAGGTGATAATAAGGCTCAGTTGCATCGCAGTCGAAGTCGTTCAAATATCATGGTGCTCTCACCTTCCAGCAGAGAGCTCATCACGTAAGTTATAATGATGTTCATTTCTTTTTAATTTTAACTTTTAATTTTTTAATTATTTAATATAGCAAAAAATTGAATTTAAAGGATTAATTTGGTTGAATTTAATTGAAATTGCATAAATATTTATTGTGTAAATATTGGTTTTAGCAATGCACAGAAATCACCCTAACCAACAATTTTCGTTAACTTTTAATAATTTAGAGAAATTTCGATTGATAATGGTGAACCTAAATCATCTCGAAGCCATGGACGCCGTTCTTCGCGAGGCGAGGACCAAACTGAAGATCTGCTTCGGCGTTTGCGTGAACTTTGAGTATAACAAAAACTTTCAAAATATTCAAAATACATCCATAAATTTAGATTTTTAAGTTCAGAGTTAGGCCAAAACAAAGCGTTATGATTTAGTTAAGCAACACCTGTGAGATAAACCGGCCGGATAATTAAGTACAGTTTTATGAATATGTTATCTTATTAGTGAGAACACCTGAGTAAATTGAACAACGTAGCTGATAGATTCTACTTTTGTAAACTTCATTCCTCCTTGCCCTAATTAACATAAATTTTGCATGAAATTCGTAAAATGATGTCTTCTGTGAAAATTGTTTGTAGATAAGTCTGATATTTTCATTTTACTTACGATATGGAGTGATCACTATGCTGGACAACTAGTCAAACCATGTTAATGAAAGGGGATGTGGAGGATTGTAGTTGCAATTTTAGTGTCTCTCGCATTTATCTCCTATTACAGAATTTCAGTATGTTAAAATAATAAATATGATGTTTGTAGCTTATAATGTAAGTTGTAACATTAAAAAATTGTATGGTTTGCTGTAACTAATAAATGAGTAATAGCGTTCTGTATGCCAATTTAAGCGGCTTACTTAGTTTTAATTCTAAATTAACTGTTGAAACAAATAAATATACTTTGTTTAACAAAATACTGGAGTTGGAGGTTAACTATCGTAGCACATTCCTCACTTGGTACAAGAAAATATTTAGAGTTAAACTTTTATAAAATATTGTCTTGTTAAATCTCTGTTACAATTTTCTCTGTGTTAAAACTAATTTAATGTATCTAAAGTATTTGTTGTTGATTTAATCAACCAAAAAATTTTAACTAGTAATATTGATATAATTGCAAAAATATATACGTTGACACATTATAGGTAGGTAAGACTAATTTTCTCTAGATTTAGAGTGTACATAATTTACAGTAGTCATTCAAAATATGGCAACGAAAGCGATTTCTAATACAATGTGCATATCGTCCCTCATAAATGTGTACATTTTGATAATGTATTTAATTAATAATCGCCTTAAAACCATTAAGATAGCAATTCTATATTAGTTAAAGTGTTACTGTCCATAAATACTGACAAATGACAATGAGACAATGCGTATTAACTTATTAGCTATGTTATTCTGCTGGACATTATATTAAAACGATAACCTTTAGAATGTCGTTTTAGATAGGAAAGTTATTTAACTGTAGATTTAAAAAGCAGTGCGCGTAGAGCTAGCACTAATACAAATTAGATTTTAGGAGTGTAATTTTATAATTCTATTAGCGTCCATATGAGAGTAATAAATAAAATGATGTATCGACAGCGAAAGACAATATTAATACATAAATAATTTTTGTGGACTGTTGAGACAGTAGACATCACAAATTGTAGTAATTAAACATATTTGTCGTGAATGGAAAAGTACCTTCTTTATCAGTTTAGATTAGGGAAGGGGAAGGAAGTTGTAAGGGAGTTTGATATGCACCGAACATGTTTCTTAACTATCGAAAGAAAAGTAATTGTGTTCCATTTTGTGTCCATGTATAGTTTTATGTAAATCTATATAATTTATATGTCATTATTTACTATTCATTTCTGTATTTAGCAAAAATATGGTCAAATGCTTCTTTTGGAAGTTGGTGAGTACAATCGTTACGTGTCACTTTGTCAAACAGCAATTTCAATGGTTTATATTCAATGTATGAATTATGTTGGATTTGGAGTACACGGTACAACTATCTTTATGTTCAGCATACTTGAAACTGATGTGTTGTCCTTCTATTATATGTTTATTAAAAACATTTAAAATTGCAATCGACGCAAAGAGATTTTGAATATTAGAATACGCTTGTAGTATGGATTATTTATTAGCCAATAAACAATGATGTTACCTGTTGCTCATGTTTGAAATTTTATCCACATATCTAGTCTTTGCTTAATTCTCTTTACCGGCACCTCATATTATCCAGTAGACGTAGAATTCATTAAGGGTACTTAATAAAATCATTCAGTGCTAATGTTCTCTAAATTACGAATATTATATACTCATTGATTTCATAGACATGCATTTACTACTTAATATGTAATTTTGGTTTGCAAAAATACCTACATACGAAATGAACACATGTATGTTGTTTATTGTACATATTTTATTAATTTTTTTATTTTATTTTAACTCGGTTTTGTCATCTTAATGATTTAACTAAATAAAAGAGTTTTTTTTTTCATTTACTAAGAGAATTCAGGATGTAGCCTGATTACACGAGAGTTGTGTATTTGAATCATAAGAATTGATGTATTGAAATGTTCTTTGGAAGTCAGTCTGTTTTTATCATGGAAGTAATTAAATTGAAATTAGACTTGGAATCCAGCCAAGGAGCTTAGAGAGTCATCGCAAAACTTTAGCGTGCAACGATATGCGCCTCCAGTACAATAACAAGTGTTGCATCCATCGGGTTTGTAGGTTAGTCCTTTGTCGCAGTTTTCTGGGGCATCTTTTCGATTATTATCTGAAATGAGTTTTTTGCAGAAACATGTAGGTAGTTATAGTAATATATATATTTATGTAGCTAACGAAAGTAAAGATAAATTGATAGTAACGGTTAATTAAATTACTTACCGGCAGGTTTCGCCGTTGAGTGTGCCACGAGGCAAACTAAGACAACTAAAAGAAAATACTTCATGTTTTTGAAATATTTAAAGCAGCACAGAGAGAAATGTAAAAGTACAGAAAGGAAACTATGTATGATAATATTATGTGATGCAATGTAATGGATATGATGTTTGTGAGGCTGCTGCTGAGCTGTGAGTGAATGAATTTGTGATGATGAGATTTGCTTTTATATTCTCTGCAGTAAGTGATACGATAGTATGGCAAATGTTATTGTTAAAAGGCATGAACTGTGAAGGAAAATGCAAGACACATGAGCCAAATTACGCCTGGGGACATACTTGTGCAAATTTTACAAGTTCAGCTCGGAATGGCAAGCCAAATGCTATTATATTTGCTGTATGTTTTCCAGATGATCATTTCGCACACAGAAAAAATATGTGAAGAGAACCAGAAATCGGTGCATGCATAATCTACAGAGAATTATCTAAATATTTAGAAGATGATTTGATCAAAGTTTCATTCTATTTGCTATTTCATATAATTTTAGAGTAGAATAATATTTGCTTTCAGTGTACTAATTATTCATTAGGAGAATTCAGGCTATATAAACAAAACGTGGAAGGGACCGCACAGCAAGACTCTGTTGACTTTATATCAGAATATTATGCCATGAGAATACGACAGATGGAAAGACACAGAGGTTGTGGAAAATTATTTCTCGAAAGTCGTGTGATCATCATTAATTTCTGAGAACATCAGTGACATTACGCCAACTCTGACCATGCCGCGATTACGAAATCTCGTATACGACTGGACGACGAATATTCACTTAATGCATATATACCTAATATATGGTATACACATGCAGGGTCTTCTTTTTCATATTAAAAGATAACTACTGTCTTCCGCATATCATATTATTATTAAGATACATCTGCAAAGAAAATGAATAAATGGAAGGAAGGAAGTAAATTCTGTCTTTAATTTCAGTGCAGGAAAACTTTGTTTAAAAACTATCCAAATCCAAACTACTCTTGAAATGTAGTCTTGCTCTTGATTCTTTCAGAACACATCTCCATTATTTTGCATGGGATGTTCTTTTTTATAATTTTAATTACTAAGACATGAGACAAATATGGTAATACAAATATCTAGTGTAATTAGATAGTCTGATATTGCAACTCGGATTCTTCTATTCTTCTTCTACGCAGTTAATAATACCTACTACCTACGCCGCATTTACTAATGAAGTAACAATGGAATAATAGAATTCTTAAAACTCACACAGATATTAAATATTGCAAAGGTGTGCAATATTCATTCATGGGATTTTTTTAATCGTTTTAAAATAAAAGTTGATGCAGAGATGGATTACGAGATCGGTCTTTGGTAAAGGACGCAAATATAACACGGAAGTCAATTTGCAGTCAATGTCATTCCTGACGCTAAGGTGATGAAAATCTCAACCAGACCATGGCCAGCTGAGCTACTCAGTAAATGTTTGTCACCGTTATAAAAGTGCTGTGCATGCAGTATGTGAAACGCACCTTCATATTTTTAAAGTGTATTTTAACAACTGCTATTTTAGTAAAACAAATACTATTGGCATCTGTTAATAGTAAATGTTAGAACAGTGCTTAGTGAGGTTATAGAAAGGAGTTTCAATTTATATTTTACTTATATTTTCCATTTTAATAGAGATTTCGTTTCTCTCATAGTAAATACCATTCACCATTATCCACTATAATTATATTGCATTTGGTTGGATTAATGGTGTAGCCACAGCCAAAAGTCGCGTACTATCTCATTGTATGCCAAAAAAGGTGAAGGTGAAATCGTGAAAATATTTTTTGACCTTATTGCTCTGATGAATTCGCTGAGTATGCTCAAATAACATGTGGCTGTAATTATGAGGTCTAACGGCACTCTATATCGCATGTCAACTTTACATTAAAATTACATTTAAGCTTTGTATTTTAGCGATATTAAAGATGAGCACGTTATATCACATAGCAAGAAAGACAATTTATGTAAATTAATTCATTCACGCTGGTATTCCTGTTATTCTTCTATTACTACAGTATGCTACTACCTACTACTTATTCATGCATGAGTAGGCAAACGATGTGATTCATACAACACCATAAATACACGAATTAGTATTGTAAACCATAAATACCTACCTATTTTAATTGGTTCGATAGAAATATCCAAGGTTGTTAGTTAGTGTTCCTAGAAATGGCTATGTCAATACAACTCTTTCAGGAAATATTACACATGAAATTTTGATATATGGACAGAATGTTATAGCCAATGCAATAATTGTAACTTAACCAACCTAAATTCAAGACAGAACTTTAATTTTTGGAAAATACTAATCTATATGCATAAGTTAGCTATGCCACAAAACTATACCTCAGGCTCACTAGTACTTATACCTTACGACTGTAAATGAAAAATTGAAATTTTGAAAAAGATTTAAAATAAAAATAGCAAGAATTCGAAGATTTGACTCGCGTTTTTTCTTATTAAATCAGTTAGAATTTAACAGAATGCTTATAAAAGTACATATAAATATAATCTCAGTGCTTCTACAAATGATTCATTATACATACATATAAATAAGATATGTATGTACCATACCAATAAAAAATTTGCCGTACTTTAGAAAAAACTTTAGAAAAAATAATAGAATCAACAATAATGCCTAGCCCATAGTATTAGCAATTAAACGAGTAGTACGCATTTGGACCAATATCATCATCAGTTTTGACAGGACAGAAACCGGCATAATTGTACTACATGAACTATAACTCTATAGTGGCCATAAATAAAGAAGCATGTGTAGGTATTCATCGAGTTCGTCCCTGGAAATTCTCTGTGAACAATTGCAAAACATTTATGAGTAAAAGCACTCAGAATAATTAATATTTTTTGTGAGTGGATATGGGTCTATAATTTATTAGTCTTGCTAATATCCAGTGGCTATAACTTAAGAGAGAGCCAAGGACATGACTGAATCTTGGAGATGTGATGCGATGCGATGGTACACAGTAGTATGAAATAGTGAATGTTGGAAGAAGAGATGCTGGGCTGAGAGAGTATCGATCGACGGAGTATTTTGGATGTCTATTAGTGCGAGAAGAGTATTTGTGCCGTGCAAGCATGACAAAAACGGAGATTTTGGGAAAGGGGAAGCTGGAGAGGACTCTTTCCCAACAAATTTTAGGTCAAGTTACATAGGAGAAGAGAGATGAAGAGAATTGGCGAGATACATGCGCCTGAAAGAGCGGAATCCGTCAGCCGCCGAATCCTCCTCACAGAGACTGGCCTGGATCTTGGATGGATCTCTTGGCTCTCTCCAGTGTAAATATTCACGCTGCTCCGCTGACACTTTTCTCGTTGCAACTCCTTCGGAAACAGAAAGTGCTACAGTGAAAGCTGCTCTAAGAATAGCCTACTTTTTATCTGGGTTCTGTAAAAGAGTTACATGAAAACACATAGCGAGAGTTGGGAAGGGAGTGCAAACACTTTCACTGAGCACATAATACAGACACAATAGCAGTTCATTAGGAAATAGACTTTCACTATTTAGTCCCTAATTATATTCCTCTTCCTCCAATCCATCCTTTACAGACTCAGACGGGAAATTAGCGGAGATATTCTTTTGTCTATCTGTAGAGAAAGCAATTAGAGTGTGTTCCTGACCGACTCATCCAAGCAATTTTCATCTCACCATTCCTATATATTATATAGGACTTATTTCTACCTGTACAATAGGATATATCAGACAAAGTCCTTACAAACCAATAGTTCCTACCTACAAAATACGTACATTTATATCGTGTAAATCCAATCCTAGAACATTAATACCTAACACAGATTCAATTTCTTTATTTGTATCACTTTCGACTGGCATTCATCCATACTACATCTAACTATACTACAAACGTTGAGAATGCCTTATCAACTCCTACAATTATTTATTTCAATAAAATTCCAAGGGAAATTATTCTTAGCTATTCAGTGTAATTGGTTTTAAATTTAAATAGACGTAGGACGCTAATAACTCAATTAGTTTCTCAATCATGTTGTTACAAATTGGAATAGAGCTCTTTTTGAGCATCTCTTTCTTTTTGGCGTTTTGTTACGGCATTGCCAGTGATATTAAAATAAATGGAAATCCAGATACATATTATATAGGAGGTGTTCTTTCGGATAAGGAATCCGAATATCATTTTACGAACATAATACAAGTAATAATTTTTACATAATTTCGTAGACAAATTTCTTGCTAAGTAGATTCCCGCTAGTTATCATCTCAAAATCAAATAAATAAAATTTTTCTACGTCTTGGGATTTTAAGCAGCAATTGCATTTCAAAGAAGCATTTGTGACCAGAGGCATCAGCTTGTGTGCCACACCAATCCTGATGGATCCTAATCCTATACGCACTGCCATTAATGTTTGCGATCATCTAATCAAAAAGCAGGTTAGGAAATTAATTTAGTGCTACACTGATCATTGGCTTGATTGGCATTCTATTTTTCCATTTTAAGATTTATTTACTGTAGCAAAAAAACAATCTCTTTGTAGGTATATGCTGTTGTCGTGTCTCATCCACCAATTGGAGATTTGTCACCCGCTGCAGTCTCTTATACGTCCGGTTTCTATCACATTCCCGTGATAGGAATTTCATCCAGAGACTCTGCGTTTTCTGATAAGGTAATCGATTTTAGTCTGTTGAAATCATTATTGTTATCTTCATGACTTATTTTCCAAAAAAAAATAAAGAACGTCATTTAGAAACGAACTCATCTGCAAACAGAGCCACGGGAATTATTCTATTAATGCTTAACAAAATTTAATTACTAAGTAAATACAATAAAATTGTGTTTCTCTGTAAAGTATTTATTGGTATCTACTATCTCGGCACAAATAGAATTGAGTACAGACAAATTGTTCGACTCATGATGTTTTATATTGCGTAATAATAATTAATTCTATTTTTAATAAAAATATTCCACAGAACATCCATGTGTCATTTTTGCGCACAGTTCCTCCATATTCTCATCAAGCGGATGTTTGGGTAGAAATGCTAAAGCATTTCCACTATGAAAAAGTAATATTCCTCCATTCATCAGACACCGACGGTCGTTCCGTCCTTGGTCGTTTCCAAACCAATGCACAAAATTTGGAAGACGATATCGAAATAAAGGTTAGCTAAAGCCTTACTAACACTCAGATCTAAATTACAGAATATTTGTTGATTTTCTTGTTTTTGGCGCAGATTGAATCGATCGTTGAATTGGAGCCTGGCGCTGAGGGCTATATTGACAAATTGGCCGATTTGAAAAACGCTCAGGCTAGAGTTTATTTACTTTATGCGGGGTAAAATATTATTCTTATAAATGTGAGCCTATACATTGTAAGAGAAAGGAAGTTGCCTAAACGTCCAATCAATACTACTAGAGCTATATTTGTATATGTGAACATAAGGCCTGTTATTACTTGCCACTTTGGAAAAGTTGTGCGAAAGATTGTAAGGGAAAAGTTTGTTATTAAATTCATGTCATGAATTATTTCAGTTTGGCAGACGCCGAAAAGATATTCCAGGCAGCATCGTACCTGAATCTAACAGAGAGCGGTCACGTTTGGTTCCTCACGGAGCAGCTTTTGAATTCCACTGATATTCCTCAAGGGGCTTTTGGTCTGAAACTCCTGAACTCGGATAACGAAATGGCCCACATAAATGATAGTCTGTAAGAGTCCTTTTCATAATCATTTCAAGCAAACAAGAATGAACATTAGTGATTAGAAGTTAGGTCAGCCTTCCGGGGGAAGAAAGTTGAATCTAGTTTGGTGAATTATGAGAGTTGAGATGCAGTTGAGCATCCAGCCACTTATCATGTTTGTACATCATTTTTAAGAATTTGTATACTTAGCACGGAATTGTTTATTCTCTGAATATCCAGCCATGTCCTAGCAGCCGCTCTTAAAGAGATGAACCAAAAGGAGAATATTACTGAAGCCCCTCGAGATTGCAACAGTTCTGGAACTACGTGGGAAACTGGAAAGAAACTTTTTGAGTGAGTTACGCCTTACATTGATTCAGTTTCACTATAGGTACATATAATAGTAATAACCCGCTAGTGCTATAGTGCGCAGTTGAGTTAGGGACTTAAACGTCACGCTCTCCGTCTACTCAAACTTTCTCTTTTAAAAGGTTTGCTAAAGTGAATTACTCATGATCTCCAAGCTCGGCTCTGTCAGACGCTCAGACTAGTCCAACGGAATTTCCTCTTTGTTTAAATGAATATGATTACCTACGTGATCTGATTTTGGAAAAGATAAAAGGACAAAGAACTCTCAGGTAGGGCAAAGTATAAAATGTGAATTCATTGGATCTTCAGGGGAACATGCTCTTTTTCCTGTGTCCTCATATGTAACAAAACGAATTCTAGAGAAAACATAAGTGTAGATAACCCTGCTGCTAGCATACTGGAGTCACCAATTTGGGAAAGAGAACAAGGTTTTCTGTACAATCTATCACGTTAAGGTTCAAAGTAGTTTTTCAAGCACAAAGACAATTTTCTTAAAAATTCCTTCAGGAAAAATACAGGCGCCCCATTAGAACTTTAAAGGCTCCCCATTTACAACT
>JAAAYG020024954.1:3722-17270 GCA_009936455.2 Tomocerus minor | reverse complement strand
TTTTTGTATAATGTACATGTGCACTATATATTTATGTCAATTCAATATAGTATGTATAAACGTAATGCAATAAAAATAAAATATTTTAAAAGCAAACGAAGCCATGTGCACCATGGTCAATAAGCAAATACCTATACAAAAAAAATCAAGCCCCATGAATTAGCACTAGTCGGACATGGACTGACTCAAGGCGTATGAACTGTCATATGTACATTCCGACATTATTCAATATTCGAATTTTTCAGAAAATTATTTTTTGAAATCGAGGTTAGGAAAATGAGTAATAATGACGAAAGCGTTTATGGAGATGGGGATGAAAATTGGGCATTGTAGCATGGCTTCAGTTGGAGGAATTGAAAATAATATTACACAAATAAACATTGGAATTACAAAAATAATAGCAAATATAATAATAGGGAATTTTCTCGGATATTTTTCCTATTATAGACGAAATGGATTGAAGTGGGTATTGAGAATTTTTGACCACGGTGTACATTTACTTATGCATATTTCATGAATATTAGTTTTTCATATTGGGCGAGTATGTAAGCATAAAACTAAATGATAAATGTTTATGGAGGTTTATAATAGTCTGGAAATGAAAGAGTTGACTTGTACTTATGAGTTGGGTTGGTTGGTGAGTGAAACGTATTGAAATCAGATCAGCTTTTTTAGTAGTCGAGATGGAATGAAGTGTAAAGTAAAGAGATGCACAAAAGTATAATAATAATATTATAGTATTTAGAATAGGAATTTTTGTTTGAGAGTGAGTCGAGCCAGTGGCAGTTTCCAGCAGTCACTCTCCTCTCCAACAGCCCAGCCACTATTCACTATTCATTCATTGACAAAGCCAAAAGCAAAGTACCTAATGATGAAAATCCTATCGCCTAAACGTTCAGTTGCTGCCACTTGTTTCTAAATAAATAAATAAATAGTTTGGGGTTAGAGGAACTGTTTGAAAAGTGAAGATCTGTAGCAATTTTGTGCATAGAAAGTGTAAATAGTCAAAACAGGAGTTAAGAATTAAGAATATAGTGCAGAGAGATAGCATGGGAGACGATACAGAGAGAGAGAGAGAGCGAGGATGGATGAGATGGATGGATGTAAATGTGAGTTAAGTGAACAGGTCAAAGTTTCCCAAACTGACATGATGATAAGGGATTTTTTGCTCGCGTCCATCCATCCAGCGAAAAATCCTTTTTTCAACGGCATTTCCATCCTCCCTACTATCACTGTACATATTTGTGGATACAATTATTGACTATGATCAACTGTGACTACTTTTGAATGGACTGTGAGAGTGAGAGAAGGAAAGTGAAGAATATTTACAAGACTCCCATTCAGTTTCACTTTCGTTGCCACTTTCAAGCTACACATACAAAACGACTTCCTGACTCTCTGGTTCTCCAGACTAGCTTAGTGATTGCCTGAGGGAGTGTTAGCAGTGAACAGTTGGCAGTGGTTGAGATTGCCAGTGATTGTGTGTGTGTGTGTGCAGACGAGTGAAGAAGGAAGGAGTAGTGTGAGTGAGTGTGCATTGTCCAGTAGTGTGTGATTGTTTGTTTGTTGGAATCCGTCCGGAGTCCTCCAGCCATGTACAATGCAATACGCGAAAGAATTCGTGGAAAAGTGGCGTGACTACACCAAGATCGTTCAGAATTACATTTTGAAGTTGGTGAGACAGATGCTGCCGAAGAGACAGCCGCTCTGTCCCGAAAAGAGAATCATTTAACACGTGTCTCTTCATTTAGCTCTTAAAAAAACAGCAGAAATTGCAGCCCCAACCCTCACGACGCCTTTCTGCCCCAAATAATAAAATTAATTATGAATTCGTATTTCCGGCTGGTGACTCTGTTTCTTTTATTGCTCCATTGTGACAGTTTGTTGGCTGGTAATTCAATTCAATCCCCATTTATCTACTCTCCTTCTTTCCCAACACATAAACATCTACTTCCCATATTAATCCTCTCTTAAAATTCTTCATTCTTGTGATGATGATGAGTGAAGATCTCTCTCTCTCTCTCTCTTCTTCGGCTCTTGCATTCTTGTCTGCCACATTTATTTCTTGTTCTCGGCCCTGTTTGCTCTACGCAACTAAACTGTCTCTGTCTGTCGTCTCTCCCTCTTATCTTCCCCCGCCTGACCTTTTCAGACTCTGACTCTGACTGAGAGCATTGGCCTACAGCATCACATACATCTCTCATCTTCTTCTTCCACAATTATGTTTTCCTATTAATAAATGGCATCATCATAACTCTATCTATCTCTGTCTTTTTCTATCCTTCTATTCGGATTCTCTTATATATTCCTTTGCCTTTGCTAATAGCCGTCACTCAATCTCTTTGAATAATCGTAGAACCTACAAGATTCTATACATGATCTTCTATCGTTTCCTCATTCACAAGTGGAACACATTTTTTCCATTTCTTCCTGAACACACTGAACTGGTTTCTCCTCTCTCTCTCTTTTCTCTTGATTTTTAGGAGACCTGCTGGACGCTACGAGAATTAAAGAAGTTCCACTCGGTGTTGAGCAATCAACGGGGATTTGTGAGGACCGAGGGGATATTGCCTACTCATTGTCACTAAGAGCCGTTTTATCCGCCAATACTGGACAGATATTCCCCGGTAGATCACTTTTCATCCATTTCCCAATTTTCATTTGCATCATTTTACCCCTTTTCTTTGTTTAGAGGCTTTTCCGACGGACTTTTCCGTTGTTTCGACATTCAAACCATTGGCCGACTCCCGCTCTGTCCTGTTTTCTGTCTATAATGATGCTGGAGATGAACAGTTAGCTATTGAGATTGATGACCGAATTCATTTGATTTACCAAGTAACCTTTTCCATACATAACAATTTTCTATCACTTGAAAATTAGAAAAAATAGAAATAATTTCAGCGCTAAAATTCAAAATAAAACGCTTCTAAGTTATTTGCAAGATGGTGAATGATTTATTTAGGATTCCGAAGGAGAGACAGAAGCAATAAGAGTGACCTTTGATCACACGGTCAACGATGGCAAGTAAGTTGGAAATATTTATTTTTTAATTAATCCATCGAAATGCCAAACTGAAAATGGAACATTTTCCTCAGATGGCACCGCATGGGTTTGGGAGTCAAGAAAACATCAGCCACTTTATTCCTGGACTGCACGGAGTCGGAGACGAAGCCAATTAATCGTAGTGAAAACTCTCGGCCATCCAACACTGGTGTTCTTTTAGTGGGTCAAAGACTTTTGGATGATGCCTTCTTTACCGGCTCCATTCAGCAACTCCTGATTCTTCCGAGCCCTGAGCCCGCCTACGAAGTTTGTTCAAAATTCATGCCTGACTGCTCGCAGCCCATAATCTCGCCTGGAACTTTAGAAGAAGAGTTTGCTGTTGTTGGACGAGTTTTTGAAGTGAGTCAATTATTTTAGAAATACAAAAATCCGAGCAAGAACATTTTTTTTTTATTTCACGTTTGGTTACAGGGAGAAGAAGGTTCTGGAAATCAAATCGTTTTCGAGCAGCCTGTTAACGCCAATCCTAATTTGCAAATTCTAAGAGGAGTTCCTGGTCCGAGAGGTTACACGGGTCCACCTGGACCACCAGGAGACAAGGTACTGTCTTAAGAGGACTGTTACATATTATTTTTATATAGCATTTTGCCATTAGGTTTCCATTAAAACTTTTGGGGCTAATTAGGGAAACAAAGGTGACGCAGGTCGAGATGGATTGGGAGGAACGACTGGAATTCAAGGACCCCCTGGACATGTCTTTATGATCCCTGTGAGTTATTTTTGACTAAGAATCTTAGAATCATCATTCGCTACAAGAAATAACCAAATGCCATTTGTAGTTATCTAGTGACTCTGGTGGCGGCTCTAAAGGTCCGGACGCTCAAGCAGAAGCCTTGCGACAAATGCTCGCCCAGCACATGGTCACGCCTCAACTTTCTTATTTTTTGGTATTATATTTTTCAAGTTTGAAAGGAATTTTGAAATGATTTCTAAAATCTGCAGATGGCCATGCAAGGGCCACAAGGACCAATGGGTTTAACAGGAATACCTGGTGCCGTGGGAGCGGCTGGACCCGAAGGAGCCAAAGGCGAAATGGGGGAAATGGGTGAGCCGGGTCCTAGAGGGCATCGGGGGGAAATGGGAACGCCTGGACGGGATGGAAGACGAGGGAGACCTGGAAGAGACGGAGAAAGAGGAATGACGGGGCCACCTGGAGAAAAGGGAGAGCAGGGAAACCTTGGTCTTCCTGGGTTACCCGGCGAAAAGGGAGACCGAGGAGAGAAGGGAACTCCGGGAGACAAAGGAATGCCTGGCCATGAGGGACCGCAGGGAGACGACGGAGCTCAAGGGCTACCCGGTCTGACTGGAGAAATGGTTTGCGGACTTTTTTCATATTTTCCAAAGACTTGGCATCAATAGACATAAATATTTCTTTATCGATTTAGGGCCCACGAGGATTCCCGGGTCCGAGAGGCTTTCCGGGTCTTTCTGGGGCACCTGGAATTCCGGGAAGTGAAGGTCCTCCAGGTGCTAAAGGAAATTCAGGATCACCAGGACAAGCAGGTCCACCGGGTCAAATCGGCAGCAGTGGGCCCATAGGTTCTCCAGGACCTCCTGGGGCAATCGGACCACCTGGACCTACCGGTAAACATCTTCAGTACTTCTCCAGGTTTTGTTGCAAGATGAGCTTCCAGTAACTGATATTTGTTTTTGGAATGAGTACAGGACCTCAAGGAAAACCGGGAAGTCCTGGTCTGCCTGGAGCAGATGGAATGCCGGGACACAATGGAAATCCCGGGATACCAGGAGCTAAAGGCGACACCGGACCCAAGGGGCCACAGGTAATTTTCCATGATTTTTAGCGTGCATCCTGCATCTCAATTCTCATTGTTCTCGTTCACACTGCTTCATTCATCATGAGAACAGAAACTGAAAAGAGCGATTTAATTTGCTGGCGCGAATTATTTTCCTCGTGTATTTTGCTAAAGATCTAATACTCACACCGACAAATAAATTGACATCGATTAATTTATATATAATCGTGACACAATATTCAATTCAAGGGCCGTCGACAAGAATAAACTTTTGTAAAGGTATGTCAATGTAAAATATTTTACAATCTTTTATGTATCATGTAAATAAGTGCTAAATAGTTTTAAAGATTAAGACACAATTCATGAATGTATTACAACGTCGTTATTGGTCATTATTTCAGGATGAAATCTGTTCGAAAATTTATTCCACCTGGACGGCAATTAATTGACAATTTTGTTGCCAATGCAAAAGTGGGACAAGAAGCTGGTCAAAAATTGTTAAAATTGCGGAATGAGGCAAAGGAAATGGACAAAACCGTAACTGATGTAAACTTCCCTTCGCTATTGCTCCAATTTTGCATCAAGCACAGAAATGTGAATTTGGGCGGGGAGGTAATGAAGAAAATCACTCCAAACTTGTCAACACTCTCACTGTATACGAGACTGTGCGGAGAAAATGAGGAAATGAAGAAAATTCCCGAGTTGTACCAGAAAATCAAAGTTTTAAATAATGACACATGGGATACTGAAACGGGTGACCGAGTTGTTCCTCAGGTGGCAAAAACAGATCTGTGGCAAGAATGTTTCGAAATAATCAAAAGTATGGAAATTGGGGGAAGGCCGAACGTGCACACTTACTCTTCAGTCATTGCCGCCTGCTACACCAACAAGGATTTTCAACGTGGGTGGGATAAAATGGAAAAACTGGGCTATAAATTCCTTCCCCAATATCTCTTTGCCAGTTTCCTGGAGAATTGCGAAAAGAAAGTGGAGAATGTTGAGAAACTCTTAAACTTTATGGATTATTTTGACCACTACCCGGGCAGGGAGTTGTCAGAGACGATATCTGCATTTTACAATCAAATCGGTTACAAAGCTGTGGAAACGCGAATTTTCAACGATCGATGTACAAATTGTGGTAAAGTCCTTCAGCATCGTTTACCAGCCGAAGAGTTCGAGAAACTGAAATCAACTTTTTTGGAGAAAGTGATAGTGAGCCAAGATATTTTCGTGAACACGAATCCTGAGGAGTTGCAGCACTTTATAACGTTTGTGAAGAAATTTGGAAAAGTGGATTTTGTGATAGACGGCCTCAACATCGGATTGGCTTCGGGCAGATTCAGAGCTCCTTTGGAACTGTTAAACAAAACCATCTCTCAAATTCGACGCAGATACAGAACTGACAGCATTCTGGTCATTGGCAGGAATCACATGAAGAAATGGGGGAGACTACCCAACTGCTACTTAATTGACGACATGTCCAAGGACGACCCATTCATCTTATACGCTGCCATGTCCAACAAAGACACGAAGTTCGTCAGTCGAGACTTGATGCGCAATCATCTGTACCGACTGGACGATGAAAATAAAAGACTGTACAAGAAATGGAAAACCATGAATCAAATTACGTTCGAGGACGGGCGTCTCGTACCGTTGGAATCCTTGCCTTCCTATTTTCCAGGGCATTTTCCTGTTGTCCAAGATAATGTTACGAGTTATGTCTGTGTCAGCCCGAAATAATATTCTCATTCACGTAGTCAGCAATTTTATTGTACAAAACTATTAGGACAAATAAAATATTTTTTGAAAAACGGATTGTTCTGGAAGAAATTAATTGCATTTTTCACTCTGAGGAGCGTAAAAATAAATTATGAAATTATTATCAATGCTTTTACAATTTACAATGCAAAGGGTCAAGTTGGATTCCCCGGACCACGTGGAGTAAAAGGAGACGAGGGCAAAAGAGGAGCTGCAGGGGACAAAGGAGACAAGGGAGACCGCGGCCACGATGGTGAAAAGGGGGACATTGGCTCTAAGGGAGATAAGGGACAATCTGGCGGTGTCGGAGAGGCAGGACTCGAAGGACCAGAGGGCCCTAAAGGATTCGAAGGACCACGAGGAGCCGAAGGCGTCCCTGGACCCTTGGGTAACTTTCATTCTGTTTATTCTGTTGCTATTTTTGCTGGATTTAATTAACTCTTGTATTTCTGTAGGTGAAAAGGGAAAAATCGGGTTACCTGGATTCCCTGGGTATCCTGGTCCTCCGGGAGAAAAAGGAGACAAGGGCACGGAAGGGAAACCAGGAAATGCGGGTGAAAAGGGCGAGCGGGTAAGTGAACTATCCTTGTAAACGACTTGTCAAAATGTACAAAATTAATTAAAGTTTTGGTTTTCAGGGTACAGCTGGCTCACCTGGAGAAAGAGGGGAGCAAGGACCACAGGTGAGATGTTTTTGTTCATTTATTAATTTTTAATTGTTGTTAGTGATTGTCAATAATGAATGTTATTTCTCAGGGATTCCGAGGAGCGAGAGGAAAAAGAGGAAGAGACGGACGACCCGGGCCAAAGGTAATTAAAAATATCACCAGAAAATTAAAGAGAATTATTGATCGGAGATTGACATTTGATAATAATTGTGTTTAGGGTGACACTGGACAACCCGGTCCACCTGGTGGAGCTGGAGAAAGAGGACCCCAAGGCGCTGAAGGACCGCGTGGATTTTCTGGAGCCCCTGGAGGAACTGGTGCACCTGGAAAGGACGGCGTCGCAGGACCACCGGGAGAAAGAGGCCCGCCTGTTCGTTTCCTCCTCAAATCTTTTACTGACTTTGATGAGCAGAGCAGACTCTCTTAGTGATATTCATTCTTTTTGAAGTTAGGGAGTGCCGGGACAAAAAGGACCCGTTGGATCCCCTGGAGTTGTTGGTCCACCTGGACAGAGTGGTGAGCCGGGACCAATTGGACCTGCTGGAGAACCTGGTCACCCTGGATTACCAGGTAAAATTATCACCTGTAATTGAATTGCAATTCAGGACTTGAACTTGGAATTGGGTGAGTTTAGGTGATGGTGGAAGGCCTGGAGATCAAGGAAAAGAAGGTCCTCCGGGACCCGCAGGAGCTGGAGGAAAGCCTGGAGGGGTCGGGCCACCTGGTCTGCCCGGATTTCCGGGAGAAACTGGCTTACCGGGAATTCCTGTAAGTTAATTCTCCATCCTATTGTAAAGGATCCTTAGCATCTCATTCTAATTTGTCTATGGTAATCTGCAGGGAATACCCGGGTTGAAAGGAGAAACGGGTCCATTGGGTGGAGTGGGTCCTGCTGGAGACAAGGGTCAACAGGGTGAGCCAGGAAAAGAAGGGCCCCCAGGTCCGGAGGGAAGAATGGGTCTCCCAGGTCCCATTGGACCGTCGGGCACCAAGGGAGAGCGAGGAGAAACGGGCGTCGGAGGAGTGGCCGGAGCGGATGGACCTGTAGGAGCTCGTGGACTACCCGGAGCACCTGGCCCAGTCGGACCACCTGGAGAAGATGGGGACAAGGGCGAACCGGGACCACCAGGAGAGAAAGGCTACAAAGGAGGAAAGGGAGAATCCGTAAGACAGTAAAATTCTAAAACTCTTTTTTGAGATCATTTTGAAGACTTGGACTTTTTGAAATTTGAAGGGACCACAAGGAGCAGCAGGTTCTCAAGGACCACGAGGAGAGCCAGGATTGGTTGGCGGACCCGGAGAAAAAGGACCACCTGGATCATTGGGTCTGAGAGGGCCGAAGGGAGAAAAAGGACCGTCCGGAGCCCAGGGCCCACCAGGACCTTTGGGCCTGCAAGGATTACCCGGCCCTACGGGCATCAAGGGAGAAATGGGAGATCCTGGAATGAAGGGACCACCTGGACCTGCTGGAAGTGCCGGAGAACCTGGACCTAGAGGAAGCAAGGGCGGAGAAGGACCACCGGGGGCTGGAGGACCTGAAGGTCCACAAGGTCCGAAAGGAGAGGCTGGCAACCCTGGAACACCCGGTCCACCTGGAAAAGATGGCGCTCATGTACTCCTACTAATCCTTCTCTTTTTTTTAAGTTTAGAAGATTTTGAAAATTATCCAAAAAAGAATTAAATGTGTAGGGAGAAAGAGGACCACCGGGGCCGAAAGGAGAGGAGGGTAAACCTGGAAATCAAGGTTCACCTGGTCCGAGGGGTCCACCTGGCGGAGAAGGACCAAAGGGCTCGCCTGGGTCACCTGGATTCCCTGGTCCACTCGGGGAGCCTGGAGCTCCTGGAACCAAAGGAGAACCTGGTTAGATTTTTTTTGGTAGTACACGAAATATTGGGCCTGGACTTTTCTAATGATGAAAAACTGATTGTGATATTAGGAAAGGACGGTGACGATGGGAAGCAAGGAGAGACGGGACCCCCGGGTCCTGAGGGTCCACCTGGGAAAGCGGGATTACCTGGAGGACCAGGGAAACCTGGTGCGGAGGGACCTGCGGGAGCACAAGGAAATACTGGACTGCCTGGTGACAAGGGAGAGAAGGGACCCGTTGGACCAGCTGGAGCTCAAGGACCCATCGGACCGCAAGGCAACCCGGGTACTCAAGGTCTGCCTGGACTCAGAGGCTCACCTGGCCCTGCCGTAAGCATTTCTCGCTTAAGACAAAGACTAATTAATAATTTCCATGTAATATTTTTTAAATGTGGTGCAGGGTGACGTTGGACCTCCTGGAGCACCGGGTTTGCAAGGCTCTGGAGGAAAAGTAGGGGACGTGGGACCGAAAGGAATGAAGGGAGATCGCGGCAGGAGAGGTCCTAAAGGTCATCCGGGAACTATTGGTCAACCTGGTCCCAAAGGAGAACAGGGCGAGAAGGGAGAGAAGGGTTCTACGGGACCTCGAGGTCCGGAGGGTCGCAAGGGAGAGATTGGCGTTCAAGGGTCAATCGGATCCAAAGGTTCCGAAGGTCCTATGGGACCTCCTGGAAATGAAGGACCTCATGGTACGTTGAATTAGAAAATAAGAACACCGGGCATCAACTAATTCGGATTCTTTGATTTGTAGGGCCGAAGGGAGTTGAAGGAACGGGCGGAATGAAAGGAGAGCACGGTCCTGCGGGTCTACCTGGGCCACCGGGTCCACCTGGAGAACTTCCTCTTTTACCTCCTGAGCTTTTGTTTGGAAATCAGGGAACGAGTGGAAACACGCAGAAAGCGGGTCGTAGACGGCGGGATGTTGGAGACAAAGGGGAGAAAGGGTAAGAGTTTTTCTACACCAAAACTTTTGCCAAAAAAGAAGCCAGCAATAACTTTCAGTTTTGTGGGGACAGGTCGCTGGACGAGGACGCGGAGCTGAATACAAAGCTGCAAGAAGTTTATGCGGACATTTACAACATGCGACTGGAGCTGGAGAGAGTACGGAAACCGCTGGGAACGCGGGACAATCCTGTGCGTACTTGTCGAGACTTGTTCTACGGAAACCCTCACTTCAAGGATGGTCAGTCTGAATTTCGAAATGTTTAAAAATCTCCCAGTTCGAAAAACAAACCTCAAAATTTTCGTTTTTTTTAGATTGGTACTGGATTGACCCGAATTTGGGGATGCCCGACGACGCTGTCTACGCTTTCTGCAATCTGACAAATACGGGAGAGACGTGCATCTTCCCGGACGTGCAGTCCACGCGGATGCCTCACATTCCATGGGAGAAATCTCCAGAGAGCAAGAAACGGGAGATTTGGTTCAGCGCCTTCCGACAAGGCTTCCGCGTAACCCAAAATACTAAATCCACCCACAACGCACTTACCCACCCACTCATTACTTATAATTTTTATTTTGAAATGCTCATTCTTCCGAATTCGAATGCGTAGATATCGTACGAAGGGATCGGGCCCGTGCAGTTGACGTTTTTGAGGCTTCTGTACAGTGAGGCGACTCAGAACTTCACATACCACTGCATGAACTCTGTGGGATGGTTCAACTCTCAAGTGGAGTCCTACAACTCCTCCCTCAAGTTCCTAGGCTACAACGACCAGGAGTTTGGCTACCTCCTACCCCTCAAACCCACCGTCAATAGAGACTCCTGCAAAGTATTCCTTTTTCATTCTCTTTTAATCTAAGATCCTAAACGATTTTTTATTTTTGCAAACATATTTTGCAAACTATTTTTATAGACGGATGCAGAAATCCAAATGACAGAATTAACAAAAAATAACTTTTCGAAATATTTTATAACAATTGCGAAAAAAATGCCTTCAATACTTTCGATACTTGCGAGAAAGTTATTCTTGAAAATTCTGTTTCTGGATTATATTTCTGTTTTAGTCATTGGAATTCGTTTAGGTTAGTTCGGGCGTTTGTTTATGATTTTTTAATTATTTTTTGTGCAGACGGGGAGAGGAGAGGGGAAAACGGTGTTCGAGCTCAAGACGAAGAAATCGAATCAGCTGCCGATCGTCGACTTCCTGCCTCTGGACTACGGGGCTGAGGGTCAGGCCTTCGGCTTTGAGGTCGGCCCCGTATGCTTCAAATGATTGTAGTTCAATTTCTTTTTACTCACGTCGATTTATACTGCTCGTCGGCTTACTAGCGATAATTATAAGTAGTCACTCTCAAAATGAAATGCATAATCCTATACATCGTTACTCTTTAATAATATTATTACCACTACTCAAATGCCACTGCCAATTTTTGTATCTCTCATTTGTATACGAATTTGTACTGAAAATAAACCTGCTCACTTTTACATGTTTTTACACAAGAAATCAACCTGCCATCTCATCTGTCTATTCATTTCAGCTAAAATTAACATAATAAGATTACTCATAATACGATAATCGTACATCATGATATATTTTCTATTTTTCTATAAATCAAAATTAATTAAGTGCAATTGCACTCCTAAAATATTCCTAATTTTTTCAATTTAATTCTGTGATTGGACTTATTTGAATTGAATGACAATGAAATATCCTGCCAAAGTAGACTGTCATTTACGCTGGAGAGATTGTTCATTCTGCCCGCACTATTTATTCAGATTTCAGAATTAGGAGCGCAAATAAAGGAGGGAACCGATTTGTCGTTCGAGTCCAGATTACGCCCGCCCGTCTCCTCCCGCATCCTCTTCTTCGCTCTCTCCACTTCTTAATTCTTCCTCAGAACGTCTCTTGACACTCCGCACGCACTCCAACTTCTACTCTTTGATTTCACTCTTGGATTTAAAACAAAAGGAAGGACGTGTTCAGGAATGTAACGAGCTCAAATGCCAAATATGAATACATCAACCCTAACAACTCCCGTCTCCACACTTTCCACTACGTACCCCCTAAATCTCCCAGAGAAAAATATTTTTTCACAAAAGTTTTTTTCCCATAACATTTTCAAAATTTTTTTAACCGTAATCTTTTTTTTTCTAGAATTGAAAACAATTAATTACTAGGTTTGAGCATTTATTTCGTCGTTCCCCTGTTTGAAATAATTTTTTTCTGAAAGCATCCTTGAAGATGATTGAGATGAAAAGGGGTTATTGAGGATAGCGTGCATAGCGCACTAACAACCCTTCGTATTTGCGTCCTTTTATTATTTTCATGTTTATTGGGGATTGGCGCATTGGCGGGGAGTGACAGTTACGCGAAGGATTATCGAGAAATTATAAAATCCCGTGTTTGTAGACTTTTCTTCCGTGACTCTGCCTCGGTGACTAAGACTAGTGCCACTGCCACTACGACTTTTCCCTTCATATCGTGCTCCACCGTTTTTCACGGCCTTTCCGTCGATTTTCTTATAACTCATACTTACTCATATCTTCCCTTTCTAACTTCATCCAAATACTATGTAGGTGAAATAAATTCCTTCTTCTTACACTTTTATTCATTCTCTACTCCTTTATCCTTGGATAAATATCATTACAAATCCAGAATTATATTCATCTTTCCAAAAAACTCACAGGCACCAACGGAAAAATTGAACGAAATATTCTAGAGGTGACCATAACTTTGTTCTTCAAATCGTAAAATATATTTACTGCAAAAAACTATTATTTTATTGACTTTTCATGAAAATGAAACATCTTTCGACATTTATTTTTAAAATAGACTAAGATTCTTAAAATGCATTTGTTGAAAAATTGCTATTAAATATTTGGAAAAAGAAATAAAATGTAAAAAAAAATAATTTGTGAGGTAATAATAAATCCCAAAGGTTAAAAGTGGATATTTAATTTGGAGCATGATATTATTGGCATCAATTGGTATTTTTCCTGTGGCTATGGCTGTCGTAGTCGTAGTATGTGTGCCCGGAGTGTCATCTGAAGCTCACCTCAGTGAGTCCCCTCACTCAACTCAACTGTGTCTGTAACTGGGAATGAAGGAAAGGAAAAGGGAAGAGATCTGTGTGCTGTTATTATTAGGGAAAAGAAAGACAAAGGTTGATGTAGTTGAGTGTTGGTATTAGTATTGGCATTAGCTAATAGCACTAAGTCGGGGCCCTACTTCCTTCTGTCGGAGAGTGTTCACAAAGTGTCGAGGGGCCACAACGTCCCCCTCCCTTCCCATTCTCTCTCTCCCGCCCTTCGGTCGCATTCGGCTCCCACCCAACACTCTTCTCTCCGACTCAAAACCCGACTCGTCCTCGTCCTCTCGTAGTCGTCAATGGAGGGAGAGCTGGAGAAGGCGAAACGACCACGCTCCCCCTATCCCAACATCTCAGCAGCGTAGCTACTCATCTACCTCCTTCCAATTACTCTGGCCCTCAAACG
>JAAAYG020024953.1:18900-54278 GCA_009936455.2 Tomocerus minor | reverse complement strand
CAGAAGAAGAGCTAAATAATGGCCAAAGGAGCCTCTCTATCCATTTACATTGAATAATCAAGCTCTTGAGGAGGAAATTGAGCGTGCACTCTCACTCACTCACTCTCCCTCATCATCAGCATCATCATCAACATATTAATACGAGTGGGCAATAAAAAGCGAGCAAAATAAAAAGGAATGCTCAGTGCACGAGATTACCGCATCCTTAACTTTTTTCTACAGGCACTAAATAGTGGATGTGTGCTCTTTGCTATAAATCTCTATTATTTAGCTAAAAGGATGCGGAGGAATGAGAGATTCTATGAATGTCGAAATGTCGATATAATAGGATTCCCTCTCCTTCCCATTCCCTCACTGCTCTGTGCGGAGTGTAATAATAACAGAAGAGTTTATCATTTGAGATATTGGCTGGCACAGGACATACCCATCACACACACACACACAGAGTAGCCTCCTGGTCCTAGTCCTGAGCATAGCGACCTTGGTCTCCACCAGACCAGTTTTCACAAACGAGCGACTTATCAAAATCAACAAGAGTTTTGCCAAATGTTGGCCCAAAAGCAGTCAACCAACCAGCTAGATAGCTATTTAGTCGAACGATGTATTTGTATGCAGTGCGAATCGAGGAAAAGACTGCCCCATTAGATCACAACAGTGTACACTCCAGACAGACAGACGAAACGAAAGGACTAGGCAGAGATACGAGGACAAAAGGAAAACCTCCCAGAGTAAAATAATCTCAAGATGCTCTTCTCATCTTTATATCTCTAAGTACCTACCGCCATGTTCTCTTCCATTAATTCTCATCCTTCCATTCTGGCTTAACATGAAATATTTCAATTCCGCAGATGTCGCACATAAACTACTGCGAATTAGCATAATGATGCAGAGCCGAGCTACTCGAACAGATCAGATGAGCAGGAACTCGGATTTGACTTATTTTCTCAGCATTCTACATGGAAATCTCATGTAAGGGAGTCATGCACAGCACAAATATGAATTCCTACACAAAATATGCTTAACCAGATAATTTCTGTACACGACGTGCTCTTCTATCTAGTGTGGAGATTATACTATTATATTTAGATGGCTACTGACTCCCTATACTTGATACACATGCTCATCACATAACTCTGCTATATTCTTCTGTTCCTCTTATCTTCCTCATCTCGTCAGCTATGCAATGCAAGGATGGAGCATGCGTCTCCTGTCAATTGACAAGTGTATATAGCTAGTAGGCAGTGGTGTGTGTCTTTTGGGTATGAATGCAGAAGAGAGATGGGTAGATCTACATGTGTATCCATCCATTGCTACAGAAATGAAGATATCAATAGAAATTTATGGCTCTTTCCGCTCAGTGCTCCACAAGAACACATTACGGTTATTATATGTTTTACAAATGAGAGATATTTAGCATTGGTCAGATAGTTGGTAGTTATGTGATGGCTCTCCTGGCTTCCTACCCTCATCTCCCTCCATATAATGATAATAACTGAGTGAGTGAGTAATAAAATGCTCCGGTTGCGTGGAATTGCATTATTGTTGTTAAGTAAGAGTCTGATCGGAGAGGGAGTGTGACCAGATGATGATTTCCTCAATGTAATCTGAATGTGAGTGCCTGCACAATGAGAGAGCTCACATTGCTTACACAAGGGATAATAATCAAAGTAAATATCATCATGCAATCACCTCCTCATCTCAACTCTACGAGTAGTCATCATCCTCATCAAAATCATACTCCTGCTCGACTTCCAACCACCGTCTACAAAACCAATCTTTTCATTTCCAAATGAAAATGACACAAGCCCCGAGGTAGTCGTGACCAAGGAAAAGCCTCGTTTCATTTTTGCGGTCGGTTGCTTTTCTTTTGCTCTTTTGACTGACTGTCTTGACTTGACTTGACTCGACTTGGCCTGCCCTGCCTGGCCTCATCCCTTCTTCTCCTCCAACATCCTCACCTTCTGATTCCTTAGTTAATAACTCGTATGCAACTACCGCGAGTGAGCACACACACACAAATGCTCAGGCAGGCACTGATACATTCAGCCGAAATGTAAATCCTACGACCAGTTACACAAATCTTAAAACTCACATTGATCTCCTACTTGGAGTTCTACATAATATCTGACTATAGGGAAGGCTATGTGCTTATAAGGAACAACTTTGTGTGTGCGTGCATCTTTGGCTAATGTGAACACACAGGCAGAAAGGCAAATACAGGAACGTACGTCCTCTCTCCTGACTGTGATTTGATGAGGAGAGCTAAATAATTCCTGAATCTACATCATCATTTCACTTCTCGTATAATAGGCAAACGATTTTTCGTGCTCTCCCTATCTTCATCTCCACAGCTCTCTTATGTGCTCTGGTGCTTTACTGATTTCAAAGGAAGGAACAAAGCGAGCCAAGACTCTGCCCGACCAGAACAGACACATACAAATGCACATACATGCACATAACTATATGTAATCCCATTTAGAGACTTGTATTTGTATGTATGGCATATTTCGAATTGCAAAACAAATGAGCCGAGCCAAGTGATTTGAGTCCGTCCAGTCGACTTTGACTCACTACGCAGCACACATCAACAACTACTATCAACTTGAGACACGGAACGAAACGGAAGACACGCCGATATCTCCCCAAGGAGAATTTTAATGCAAAAGTAACATACATACGTGCCTGTCCACATTTCATTTATACAAAGTCTCCACGCTTAACTTGACTATCTGCCAAAGTCAACTGCTCAGTCAACGTTATTGGATTCGTGACACAGAGAAAAACAAAGAAATACTCAGTAAATGCCTGTTAGTGCTTCTAAATAATAGATTCCTCTTAAGTATATATGAGCAGACAGTCTCAACTTTAGCAAATTATCGAATTTGGATACGAAACCCAATCAAATTAAATCCAACTCATGAATAGTTGTACTATACGCTGTAGAGATAATATGAAATGCTATAATTATGTACTAAATGAATGTTAGATGAATTTAATAGCTTCCATGCAGCAGGCAATACTTTTGTCAATGTTTAGTAGATAAACTTTTTCCTAGGCAGGATTCCTAGTCGATAATTTGACAAAAGATAATAAGGAGTTTTCCTTTCGTTGGATAACTCAACTCAACACGAATTCAGTTTCAGACGTAAATTCTCTTGCTTCTTCATTTTATATGCTTATTAGAGGAAAGAGATGGAAGAAACGGAATTTTTATACCCACCTGTTGAACAATAAGACACGTAGGTTTTGACCTTCTCCTTCACGTTCGTCGCATTCCATAAGTTGTCCGGGAGTCGATGAAGAATGTGCTCCACAAAGTCATGCGGTGTCAGCGAGAAGGCGTCCCATTTAAATTGAGCTAGTACCAGCATTTCCCAGTTCTGAAAAGAAATACATTTGCATTTGAATGTAAATCCATGTGAATATGTTCATTTGCATGGATTAAATAGCCAGGTTTAAATCCTCAGATCCATTCTTAATCCCTACATATGTCCAGGGAACAATGACGCATTTCCATATCTATCTTTTTTAAATGTTCAAGGAAATCAGAGAAAGAGGAGCCGAGATTTCCGTGGAAGATAATAAATAGTAATGTCAACTATTCATGTAGTCATAAAAGCAGAAAGTGATTGGTAAGAGAAGAGGTAGCGAAAAACATCAGGATGCATTTGCATACTCGCGTAGTAAACTAGCACAGTGCTGATACTGCGTAGATATTCTTGCTTCTCATCACTTTTATCTGTACATAAACTAAGAAATTATCTTATAGCGACGGGTGGACTGGATTGATACTCGAACCAATTAGCACTTATCATAATGAAATAGATATCTATGCTAGTTCCACGCTGTTACAAGGACCTGAGGCAGCCTTATGTAAATATTCGTACGTTTACTGGGATTTGTAAAATTCTAGGAAGAAGACAAAGAGTGAGAATGAGTGAGTCAGCCTTATTATTGTGAATGAAATGGTATTGAACTATTAGGAATCTGGTCACTGCTCGATATAGGTAAACTGAAATGTTGATAGGACAATAAAACTTTCCAGGCGCAGTTGTTACATATGACTCAAGTGATGAAATACTAAATAGAGAAATTAAAATTCTACTTTTACGAGGTTTGTTAGCACTTCGTGGGATTGGTGTGACGAAATGATATTGGCGATGAGATTAGTCAGTTGCTGGGAGACTTTGTAGGCCTGAATTTATCTAGTATTGATTGTAGAGGAGATAGAGTGGTTGTTATACTATATTTATGATTCTGTGATTTGATGAGACGAGTGTCGGGTTGAAAACACTCAGGCGCCATCCACTCCAATTAAACGCCACATAATCGTCTCGTCTCCTGACTACATGATGTAAATGGCACTAGATGACATTTCGTTGCACATGTAAATAAACACTCTTTGTCTATTATTCATTTTCATAGAGCACAATAACAGGCTTCGTCAGGGTATTATTACTAGAAAAAGTCGTAGGCAATGCCAAGTGATGTCAATTGAGGTCCAGAGTTGAGAGAAATAGAGGAAACTCCAAGCAAATAATAAATAGACTCACAGTATGCATAGTCAGCTTTAGAGAGTGAGCGTCACGATTTAAACATGAGGGGTTCGAGTTGATGTGACAGAGTAGAGGGATTGAATTTCATCACCCGCAAATAAATATTTTTTTATCTCCTTTATCAATCACATTACTGAGTAAATGCCTGGTGTGGGATATTAGCAGGAATTCACAAGTCATCCTAGTACATAGTCAAGGAAAGCAAAGTACAAGTATGTTACAGACAGAGGATTCCCATATCTATCTGCATTTGTATCTATGCATGTAGTCATTAATATTATTCGCTTGTAATTTATGTGCGAGGGCTTTGCAGATTGAAGAGAGACAAGATTTTAGCCAAGTGCTTTAATTCCAATTACATCTGTAGGTACAGCATTGTATGCCTCGCATGTTAATTTCCTTTCAGCATAAATATATTGACAGTCATGTCCTGTAGAGGACATTTATTTTATGTATGCCTCCATTCAGTTGCTAACCAACTTGTTTAATTCAGTTCTGCACGTTTGTTAATGTTCCTAGCGCTGCACAATGAATTTTTCCCTATTTCTGATGATCAGTCAATTTATCTGAACACTTTTATTTTGTGGAGTGTATAGACAGAGCAGACAGGTATACACGCGAAAGGGTTTACTAATCCATGTGAAGTGCCTACATAGGTAGATGCTGTTCTCGGTTTTCTCTGTTGACGAGAGGTAGGCATGAGAAGATGTGAAAGGGAGAGCAGATGGAAGCAAGCCAAAATGAAATGGTGAAATAACAAGACAGGATTATTATTAAGAAGATGAAAAGAGTAGACATGCATCAGTATCTCCTTTGTAGACATATAATGGACAAGATGAGTCAAAAGAGCACGAGACGAAGACTACCAAGACATATAAACATAAAACATCACATCAAAACCAGATTGACGCTCCAGAGGATTCTCTCCTCACTCAAACTTCATCTCCTATCCAGAGAGAAAAACTGTACATGGCTAAAGGCATAAACAAATGTGCTATGGGCTCTCCTTTCATTCTACATTTGCAATGTGCATTCAATCACTTAAATCACAATCAGCACTTCAGCAGGCTATTATTACCTGATGTTAATCCCTTCCAGGACCCAAAGTCCTATTTCCATTGGCTAATAAATAGGACGGAGGGATATAAAACACACTTACTGTATCCCTTCCTAGCAAAATACTTATTTATTCCATATTTTTGCGTAGAGAGACAGAGAGAGAAGGTAGCTTTGAACCCTCACACACTGTGAACAGGTAGGGACGTCAAGAGAAGCCAGTCTATCAGAAGAGAGAGAGAGAGATGGATATCTGCAATGTGCGGCTATTCAATAGGGAACTATAGTGTATAAGGGCGGCTCATCTGCTGCCTGGCTGGACACAAGTCATATGCGTACAATTAGTTAGTGGAAATATGTAAGCCAGCAAGTAGTAGTCCTTGGCGAGATTAGCATTAGCACAAAGAAAGAAAGATGAGAAGCATATGGTCCATTACCGAGATTTGCATTACTCTTCGTCTTGTATTTATGTATGACATAAGTAAGTAGCCTTTTCTGTGTACACCTTAGCAGCACTGCCTGCCTGCCTGCCATAAGTCTACTCTTTGAACTCTAAACTAAATAAAACCACATAAAACATCGCGGAGCAGGAGCAGCAGTGATAACAAAAAACTAGCTGATTTTTTCTCGGCAAATATATATTTGGGAAACGAGTTCCCTTCAATAACCAAAGCCTACTGCAATGTAAATCTCTGCCAAAGGCAATTAATGAAGAAAAACAAAATTCTACTGCCTCAGCTCAAAGTACCTACTTTCTGACAATAAGTACTAGCAATTAGAAACACAAAGAACCTTTCTGCCCTTCTTAACTTAGCAGTGGATTTTTGGGTTATTAGTAGGCACAATGCAGATTTCCTAGATAACCTACTCCCAGGAGGCACTCAAGGATCCTCCTCTTCTCTATACTTCACCTTGTCCAGTCAATAAAATATCCTTGTTAGCCATAACAGCTTCTCTTAATATTTACACAAATATTTTTTAATAATTAACCCTTAAAAAACCTTTGAGTACTACCACCGAATTTCTACGTAAACTAAATTTTCCATTCTGTTCTGCGTACCTTCCGTCACGCTATGAAATATTTCATAGAATGCTCAGTGGAGCCCCTTTAGTCGATTTTAAGAAATAGTAACAAAATGACAGAAAGTCAATTTTTTAGGATACTAAGTCCATGATTTAAAGCCCTGGGTTCTTTCAAGAAAAATAATTAGAATTTTAACATTTTAGTGCCTGTACACATTATACACTAACCGATTAGTAGCTGTTTGACGTATTTAGACTTCTTGGTACGTTTTTGTTATGAGTAAATATGAATAATAACTGTCCTCTTTGAGTTTTTATGAA
Source organism: Tomocerus minor (assembly GCA_009936455.2). Taxonomy (NCBI): domain Eukaryota; kingdom Metazoa; phylum Arthropoda; class Collembola; order Entomobryomorpha; family Tomoceridae; genus Tomocerus; species Tomocerus minor. The sequence goes on along the minus strand of JAAAYG020024953.1, from coordinate 47,322 downwards.
GCGTAGCCTAAGGACAACTATTTTGTCCATCCTCCTATCACAATCACACTTCACTCACCAAAAAAGGCAAGTTCCCTAATTGTAAACCCAATTAGAAAATGGATAGAGAGCCTCCTACACTAATATACACAAACAGAAAATTACAAATCCTCTTATCAAAATGCAACCTTAGCAGATATTAATATCCCTAAAGGTATTTACTTTGGTAAATAAGTACTTATCTTATCCCCTTGTCCCTAGTCCACCAACTATTTACGAACTCCACAAAACAAGAGGCTAAACAGCTGAGAGAATTCGAAAATATTCTAGGAAGTCATGCTTCCTAATTTCCTATCTTTACTACATGAGCTATACCCAAAAGTCTTATCTAATAACAATTCTACTATCTTTTACCATAGATATCTGTGCATAGCTAAATATTTTCGAGTTTCTTTGCATTGATTGAAAAAGACAAATATTTTCGTTTTATTTTAACTAAACCCAGCGTTGAAACTATGTCAACAGTTTAAAAATGCATAGAGGAGCATAAAATACATGAGTTATTCCACGGTGGTAGAACCTGGAATTTTTAGCTGTGTTTGCCGTAGTTCTTATCGTGTGTGAGTTAAATGAACGTGATGCCAAAGGAACTAAGAAATATTATAGGAATAAATTTAAGGCTCTACTTATTATAGGAGATGATGGCACAGAAGTGACAGGCTGTGACTGACTATAGTAGGATTTGACGGACAGGATTTAATAGGGAAATGTTTTCTTGGATATGGCAGGAGAGGATTTGAGTACTTACGTTACCAGTTCCTTAGTTAAGCAAAGGAAAGAGAAGTAGGGAAGGTCACGCTAAGGCAAGGTCGACAAGGGTTCCTAAGTCTCCTAACACATCACTACCCAAGGAGTCTGCTTCTTACACTTGTTACATATAAATATGCGTGACTAGGTCATGCCAGCTGACAATGTGAGTGACTACTAATAAGTCGATGACAAGTTGAGACTCCTATTCTCCTAATGCCTAAATTGAGTCATCACCATCAGAAATTCCAGTGGATTGACGCGTTCGCTCCACGTTGTTACGCCTCACGGAGTCCAAATTCCAAAAATCAGTTCACGCAACAACTTTTCATGAATCGACATGAGTTTTAATTGGAATGCTCCGAACAAGTTTAATTTCATTGCCTCTATATAAATAATGCAGAATGGAAAGTGATAAAATAAATCTGGATTTCTAAGCAAGACATTAAGAGAGTCCAGAGAAAGAACATGCGTTAAAGACTCTGCTGCCAAATTCTTCGCACTGAACTGTTTAAGGAGAGACGAAGAAAAAGTGGAACAGAAGGAGCAACAGCTGCACTTGTTGTTTTGGCATTTTATAATTCAGGCGGATGCCAGGCGCAATATACTTATATAATCTCTATATGTCTCTATATAGTCTTAATATGTGCATATGTTTAGTGTGAAGGTAGTTCCAGTCAAATTAAGTCAAGTAGAGAGAGAGAGAGAGGCAGGGTAGGCAGGCTGTACATACGGCACGATGCAGGGGAATTAAACAAGTGTGCAATGTATAAGTGAGCCAGGAGCAAGTCGTATCTCAGGTGATCTGTTATCTCCGTTCTGCTGATGGCCAAGTGAGGCAGAGTCTAATCTCCAGACGTAAAAGTAGCCACATAATTATTATACGGAGTAATGTATGTTGTAGGATGTTGGCCAATATTATTCTGTGGCACAGGGAGATGTACGAGTGCAGTGGCAATCAAAGTCGTAGGTACGAAAGGACTGAATGAATGCGCTGGCTGCTGTGATTTGATAGACGAAACACCTGTGCTCTCCTCTCATTCTCAGTCTGCTCTTCTCTTCCTCTCATTTACCTACCTGCACACGTAACAAATACCTACGCAACCTCTTGCTGCCCTTTCAAATCTCAGCTCTGTAAAAATCTAATACATTCGGACTTTGTCTGCTCGTTTTTTGCAACCTCCAGTGCAGCCCATATGCTTTACTTATTTTTCTGGCTGGACTTGGACTGACTGACTAACCTACTAGCGACCAGAGCGTTACAAACTACCAGACAGCTACAAGTACGCAATTTCTAATTTGCAGACTTTATTATACAATCCTTAGGTAGGTAGCTATATAGTACAGATAGGTATATATACGTACTACGTTCACTAAATCTTATGTTACTTGGTCGTGTCTGAATTTGCCCTTGCCTTGTCCCATAATACTACATTTCATTCTACTACAGCAGACTTCCATACTAAATTACTCAATAATATTATATGTTCAATCTTATAGAGAATTGCTACAAGTGGATATAGATATAGAGGGTATATATATATATATATAATACAATGAGTCTTGCAAACTATCCTAAATAGTATTTTTAGCAAAGCTAATGACGAAAGGCCACACTTTTAAGCCACATGGTTCGATTAGATTGAAAGTAATGTTGCAAAAATGAGAAGGAAAGGAAACCGGACGAAGATACCTGTCTAATATCATTTAATGTCTATCTGCATTATTAATTTTGTTGTTTTGTGTGCGAGAGGGCGGAAGAGGCTAGTATTTAAGCACTTCTGACTGAGAGATAATAAAGTCTCTAACTATATCCTACAACTGCAAAAAATAGTAAAAGATTAGCATTAAAAGTGTCTCGTTTGGTTTGGCATCCTCTGTGTCTGACCTGGCCTGGAGATATGTTTGAATGACGATCAACAGGTTCGTCTACTACTCATCTCAAATACTACATATATAAATAGATAGATATATATAGGTATTGTCCTGACTGGAGTTAACTGGAAAGCACACATTGCATAAAACGTAGTAAAAAGGAGGCTTAATCTCTTCTTGGTTGGCTACAGAGATTGAGATGATAGAGCCCGTTCTGCTTCGTGCCCACCAACAAACTCTAAAAGTGTTGAGAAGTAGAGATGAGTGCAATTAATTGAATGAAGGGAGAAAGAAGGTGAGAGGACTCCTCGCCTGCATAATAAGTACATACGCACCTAGAGCCGTGTATTAGCCACCCAGACACAGTCGGATCATCTTTTACTATCAGCGATTCGTAGTAGAGCTCTAGAAAAAGCGGGATTCTCCGTGTAGGTATGTGTCTGAGATGTGCCTAGACGAATAATGCACGAATATGCATGAAGGGACGTGAAGGGTTCATGGATGGCACGCACGGGTCACTGGCTCCTGACCTAGTAATTTGTTAATGATAGATCGTGGCAAGCTTCTCTGACTACAGAGCCCGTCCTGGCCAACGCATTTTCAGTTGCTACTGTTTAACGAGTGGTTTCTGATGTCCAGTCAGCTCGGAGTTTACTGATAACGGTAAACACGAGAGATCATTACGAGTACTTATATCAGACTGGACAGGTAGACGTAGGAGATGTGCACTTGGTGCATGGAGTGAGAGAGTGACTCGTGAGTTCCGACTTTTTGCTCACGTCCATCATCCTCCGCCCTTGCCTTGCACACTGGATTCAACGGAGATCTCCACCGATTCATCTTAATCGTCTGATATAAACCTCTAATAATATTGAGACTCACCTGTAGGATTCTTAGCCACTTGCTGCCTTGTAATAATATTATTACACGTTGTTTTATAGAAGGATAGGCGAGAGGTAGGATTACTCTTGCGGCTTTTTGATGCCTCCTAATAAACTACTCACTTAGATAAAGTCATCCTAACTTAGATTTGTTTACTATCACGAAGGAAAAAAGGAAGTGGATGGAGGCTCTGTACAAATAAGTGCTGTAAAAACGAGGATAGACAACACTTGTTCTTGTTTTTGTAATTCAAAGAGATAAATACACCTCAGACATGAAATTAGAGAGTGGATACTGACCATTATGAGCTACTAATGCTGTTGTAACTGAAGTCAACGACTATAAGTTGCTATTATATTATGATGATGTCCTAATAAAGATGTATGGCTCTAACCTGGAATGAAATGGACAAAGTAAAATGCATGGATTGGGGTCAGAGTGTATGTGTGGCCCCGGCTCTGTTCTACCTCATGCAATGTGTGAAGTCATCGACTGAGGGTCAAAAGTTGAAGCTGCTAGGCACGAAATCAAGAGTCAGGGATCCAAATTATAATTACTGATTGGCCGTCTATCAAAGCAAAACAACTTCCATTCCTTATTCTCTGCTCTGTAGAGTAGCCGCGATTTAAACGTATACATCAGAAGCCTTCTGCACTCTGTCTGCATCTCATTTTGTTTGTACAGCAGAAAAGAGTCTGAATAAATCTATTAGACTAGGTAGGTACCTATGTAAAACGTAAATACTACACAAGGTAAATCGAGCCGACTGTTATCCTGTTGCTAGGATATAGATATACGGATCAGATAAGGTAGACGTCTAATAGGGAGCCTAAAATCTCTATAGACAACTCCTTGGTTGCTAAATACATAGTACTGTTAAACGAATGTTAGATGTAAATGACTACGAAAACATTAAGAAGTAGTCCCATATTTCCATACAAGGTCTTTTCCTTCTTGTAAATATATTCTACCCAAATCAAATCAAATGAAAGCCAACGAAACGCAGCTCGAAACCAATCAAATCTCCTGAACGAGCAAAAACTGCTCAGCAGAAGGGAGCACTTCTCAAGGTGTTCTTATACAAGTTGATAAAAACATGGGGCATAGCGTGGCTCATAGTCAGAGCAGTCGTCAAATCCTCTAACTCACAATTTAGAGACGTATGCACAGCACTTAATGTGTAATTCTACTGCCACTACGCGTACTATCCCTCTCTAATAATGTAAGGTGTTCAAATTCCCACGAAATTACAAGAAAATAGCCACAACACGACTTTTGGGACATTATGTACATACTACTAACATAACCATATGTAATTTACTAAATTCTACATGGAGCTATAGATTGTAAGTGAGTAGTGCGTAACCTTATTCACATATATGTACGTATGGATCCTATCCAAAATGTAATTTCCCAAAACATCAAGTGTCGGAGTAAAAACAGATGACAACAATGTTTGTTGTGTTTCTTTTAAAGGCACAATAGAGAGATTGCATAGGAGCCGCTGTGCGTAGAGAGAGAGAGAGAGAGAGAGATACGTATTTTACAGCCCAACTACTTATGTGTAGCTACATGATATGCATGTATGAGTTTTCTTCTCTATAGAATTAAAGTAAACAAAAAGAATCCTTATTATTCTATAAATCGCAGGTATTTTTTACATGGAAAATTGAGAAAAGAGTATTTCTGCTCGGCTGCACAAAGCTCAGCGCCTCCTTCGACGTCTCGATTTGACTTGGCAAGACGTCCTTTCCAAAATTAAATAAAGTGCTAAGAGGACGGGAAGAAAAGCTGAAGCGGCTGGAGATACGATACACACTTCATATATCAACACATGTCTACTAGCCTTCAGAACAGAACTTAACCTGAACGGAACATAACACAATAATACAAAATACACCACAAAATCATTTTCTCAAGATATTTTACACCACTAACTCCGCGTAGGGCAGAGACTACAGCTCCAACGGCAATCGGCAGGTAGTACATAAATAATCTTTCACTCCCGGCCACTCTACATTACCAATTCTTGAAATTTGGATTACATAGAAACATATGAAACTGACCTATGCACCGCAGTTTACGCTGGACTCAACTTACGAGACTGAAGAGGCGGAGCTCAACTTTGCATCAATCATCCCGAAATCAAGTGCTTTTCTTATTTTAAAAAACTATTAGTTTGTAACGCTGTCCTTTGTACTCCTGACAATGGTATTAAAATTGAAATAAGAGGATCTACGAATCCTTTTCAAAGGTACAGCCTAGGCCAAACGAAATAGAGTTGTACAAGTTCCATGAAACAGATAATCCATAGCAATTGCTATGTCTATAGTGCTAGAAAGTATTTGTAATGATTTGAGATATGTAACACATACATTTACTGAATTCTATAAAAACAATTCGAAGAATAATGAATTATATCATTCTGTATCCTATGCTAAAGCCATGCTCCTCTTCCGGGACCGGAAACCTAATCTGACATTGACTCTGGTCATGACAGTCAAATTAACTACAATCATAACTTGTTCAAATTATTCATAAAACAACTATTTCAAAAGATTTTAAAAGAAACGTATAATTTCAGAGGAATGTCTAGGTTTCTTATCAGAGACATTTCAAAACTTATTCTAAGGGTCAGGTAAACTTTTTTCCTTACAAATAAACTCGTTTCTCAAGAATTCTCTCCCTCAACATCATTTATAATATTAGAAAAAATGGTTGCCACAATTTTAAACAATTGTGACTGCACTAGTTTCTAGTAACCATAGGTAAGTAGCTATAATGTGTAGACAAAGATAAATGAGCGCAGTGAGCTAGAGAAAATAAATAGGCTCAAGTAGTGCATATTAAAGTGTATACCCCTCCCTATAAATATACATATGTATGTCCCAGAATACAATCTTAGATTTGTGTTTTATCGTCTGAGCTGCGGCAATTGTAATTGTACTACTGGTTTGTTTGTTAATGAAGTGAGGACAATAAATAAAGACAGGATCTAAGAATGAAACCGCGCGGGTCATTCATAAAATCATCCCCAGGAGAGAGAAAGACATGAGAGGAAACCATAGGACTGCAGTCACACACAACGGATGATATTAGAAGAAAGAATGAACTTTGATCTCCCTTATATGAATATGAGTATTAGAAAGGAGAGTTTTCAACGAATTGAATCGAAGGGACGAGAAACAGGCAGGCAGCCACCACAACAACCGGTCCATATAGGAAAACTGATAGGAAGACGATAGAATTTATTATAAGAGGACCAATGCACACATGGACAGAGACATTCCTATTATCGCTCTCTTCGATTCAATGTGAAGCACTTAGAGTAGCAGAGTTGTCCTTCGTCTCTTTCTTATCTTCCCAGATAGATCCTCTCTCTCTCTCTCTCGGCTACTTAGTATAATAATATGTAAGAGGCTCTTTCTAACAGTGCAGTCATGTGTTTTAATAGATTTACCAAGTAACTAACTCCTGGAACGAAACACCAAATATTATTATGTGTTTTTATCTGCTGAAGACGCTACTTCATATTATCAGACTACTACATTTCTACATAAGAATGTTTCAGTGGCAAGTAAACCCTTCAGAATTGCCTATTATGTATACTTATTCTCTCACTGTGTCTGAACTTGTGTCCTATCTCTGCCCTCTTCTTTTTTCTCCAGCCGCTTAGCTCTTTTGAGCTGGTCCATGAGAATCAGAGCATTTCCCAGTGGCTCACAATATCATCAACCACTGCAACATCAGCTGTTTCTCATAAGATACAAGAACTAATTTTCACCCTACTCATATATTTCACTAATAAGAGGGAAATTAATAGACTTGTCTTCACTGCTATGCCTCAAATAACGTCTTGTCAACATCTCCTGAAAGTATGAGAGAGTACCTGCTCTAATACTACGCTTCAATTATATTCCCCTTGTCTTGTCCCGATGAAGCAATCTGACACTGGATGCATAATTCTTGGTTATAGTGAGTAGTGAGTAGGTATGGCTATCTCTGTGTGCGAGATGAGAGCAATGGCTTGATGAGCTCTCATACAAACAACTGTAATTGTATAGTATGACATTAAACGTATAATTATACAAAGATACTATCTCACAGTAGATACCTATTTAATTACTAGGCTACATGAATGCATATGCAGATATACAAACAGTAATTGCCTTTAAACGCTAGCATCGCTTCAATAAAAACAGGGAGCAGATTTGAATCCTCGTCATCCTAATAATCATATCATAATAAATAAAGATTAATAATGTCAAGAGCAATAAACTTAGTCATGCTCTAACGATCATTTAGTTGAGAATGAATCTCTAGCGAGACGCAAGCACATTAATCAATCACTCAAACAATAACAATAACTTTTTTTATTGTTCATAACTACAGTGGATGCTATTATAGCCCTATAATGATCAATAGTAAAAGGAACTGCTATATCTATGGTCTATATATCACAGTGCTAAGTTGCATTTACTGTTAAGTAGCTACATAGTTGGAGCCGTTGATGTGTCTGGATTCTGTTTGTACACTGTCAGGATTAAATCCACAGTGTGCATGCATTTGATTTCATGCTTTTTAACATGATCATAATTAGCTATCAATTTGTCTCATATCGTCCCGTATCTCACTGTACTAACATTAGTTTTGCATCAATATTTGTCGTTTGTATTTACAAAAACTACAGGCTAATGTATGAGCAAATTATGCCGACTAACCAAACGAGCAATAAACTCAAACAGTTCCAATCCACAATGTTTTCAATTCAGAACCAGAACATTGTGAAGGTAGCAAATGATTAGAGATACTGATAGAGAGACTTAAAACAAACACAATGTTTGCCGACTCCACATTTTAGTATGCAAACATGCAAAAAGGATTAGAGTTGACTGACTATAGATATTATAACTCAGAATGAAATGCAGTATACTATCTTTATGTAATACTATCTTTACTTTGCAAAACTAATAACTGTTCCGTTAAAAGACGTTTGCAAAATTCCATGTAATAACCTTAATGTGTAAAATAGCCAACACACAACTTATTGTTAGTAATCAAGTGACATAAGTAGGTAATTCTGTGGTGGATGGAGGAAATAAACCGTTGAAGAGTAAAAAGAGCAGAATGAAGTCTTTACTTACCAGTAGCATATTTTTATCGATACTATGGGCGGTGTAGAATATCAATTTTTCGGCACTCATGATGGTACCGACCCATTTGGATGCAATGAGGAGACACACAGCAGCAAGAAGTTGGAATTGTGTCCTCTGAATTTTGTTGACTGTAAGAAATCGATCCATGTAATTCACAGATAGTAAAAATACATTGTCCGGCAGTCGTTCTTCTTCACAAACCTGAAGACAAAAGAAAAAAAGGTGTAATTGCATGGTTAATAGGAAATACGCAATCGCAGAGCTATATAGACATAGATATAGGTATATAGGTCTCATATACGAAGTGTTATGTAAATACGCAATAGAAATGCTCCTGTAACTAACTACCCATTGTCAATTCCATGATCCATAGATGAGAGGAGGGGAAATAATAGATACAATAGGTATAAATAATTCAGGTTGATAGCTAAGCAGCTTCCTTCACAAAAAATTCCCCTTTCGATACGAATACATGAATAGAAATTCTTGGAAGCGTTTTACGATGCTACAGTTTAGGAATTGGCACAAAGCCGGCGCCACGTACAATAAACACAATTGCCAAACAGATGAGAGAATCAGGTATTTATGTATGTATGAGTAGCTGGCAGAGCATATTATTAAACAAATAGTGTGTTCAATGCAAAGAATACACTAAGTAGGTACTGCCCGTTCAACAAGATACTTAGCCCGTAGTGATGTAAGTGTAAAGCGATTCCATTATCCGGTTTCTCTTGAACCTATCCACTAATTTCCAAGCAATTCTTTAATGTCCTAACATTCCAAGCCCTGGAATTTTCAATAAAATCTTTATCACATCAATGAAATCGATCGCTTAGAATGCGGTGTCAACATTTACAATACATTAACAAAATAAAAGGAGGCTTTTCTTGGATATTCTACCGATGACTAACTCCAGTCTGCGTAATTTGACTTGGCTAGACTTAAAACCGAATCGCCGCCACACTGAGGAATAAGCAAAAGGAGAGGGTATTTTATTGTGGCCATTTGAAGTTATCATTCTGCAGAAGCCATAAATGGAAACGAGAGCCATTTCTGCTTACCTAGCTATGTGTCAACGGAATATTTTGCCAATCTACATATTCCACAGAGCGTTTGACGACATAGCCGTGCTAAATATTTAAAACTACGTGGGAACCATACAATAATAGCATGAACATGAATAAAAGCCGACTGCTCAGTTCCTGACATCATGCACAGAGAAGTCAGAACGTCCATCTCCCCAACGAGAGGAGTTAAAGTGAAACGAAACACTTATCAAAATAAGATTGAGCTCCTTGGTTCCGTCCGTAGTTAAAAATGCATATATTATATGTATTTTATATGCAAGGACAACTTGCAATATCCAGAGCCAAGCAGAGCTGAGAGGAAAGTCAGTCGAAAAGGAATTTACATAATGCATGAGCAAATGATATGGTACTGTTCTAGAAGTAGGTAGCTATAATATTATAACCTCTATCTGTCTGTCTATCTCTGTATGTCTGCTAAGTTAGATCCGACAATTCTCTATAGAGATAATAGAGCAAGTTAGCATAGAGTTTAGAGAGTGATCCTACAATAAGCAGTTCATGATTAATCCAAGTTCACATCTAAGTAGCGCTAGATAGTACCTTAAACATAGATCTAGTCTAGTCAGATGTAGTAGCTTAGATAATCTGTCGAATTCGAGTGGGTTGCATATTGCAACTTGTTGATGCATGCATCGACGTGAAGTTAGTTCCCTTGCTAATATCTCAACCAGACTCCTCTGTGTGTGTGTGAAAATCTTTTTCACAAGGTAAAGTAGTGCAATTCTGGGCCCGCTAAATGTCTGATGGATATTATTACCTGTATCAAACATAAATAAGTATCTTTGAACAACTCGCTCCATTATCAGAAATGCACGGAGATAGCAGCGTCTAGCTCTAAAAGGAAGTCAAGTCAGTTCAAGCGAAGCTGAACCCAAGTCGAAAAAAGAATGGCAATAAATAGGAGGCAAAGGCAAGTCTCGAGAATAATATTAATACAATAGGCAATAATGCAGTCGTGTCCTAGCTACCTACCTGTCTCCGTCTTCGTCGCTTCCCTTTAAAAAATATCATACATGCGAAATGTAGAATAATCAGCGCAAAAGCTTCTCTATGCAAAGATCTGCCGTGTCCTATCGTCTGTAATATCCTTAACATCAGCGCTAAACTCCGTCTCTCTTTTGGCCATGTGATATATTTCGCTTGGAAAAATCCAGACAAGTCAGACGAGGAATCTAAAAATGCTTATATACATTGCGTACCTATTGGATTTACGTTCAAGACATTGCAAAGTCATAGTTTGACTTTGGGAAAAGTTAAATGTAGGTATCTGTGTTGGTCTCTCCTGCTCACAGCAGCCTTCCTACTCACACTCCTCACTCACTCACTCACCTCTCGAAGACATAACATTATATACTTCTCCTATCTATATGCTTAAGTAGATGGTGAGAGTGAGAGCAGACAAGGACGAGAGGCTTTAAACTTTTCTTTAAACGAAGAACACTAGGTAAGTAAAGCAATTGAGTGAGTGAGTGAGTGAGTGAGTGAGTGAGTGAGTGAGTAAATAGGTAAACTGGTGAATTGTATTGTATGTGGTGGAGTAGGATGATAAATAACGAACAGTGTCCATGTCCACGCTTCAACTCTCGAAAGTTTCCAACCCAACTACCTCCCAGCTCCGCTTTAAAGAATCTCACCTTAACTTTAACTCTGGAGTTAATTCACCTCATATTTAGCCTTGCCTTGAACATCTTATCACATCACATCGCATCGCATCACTTTCGCACAAATTGTACTTTACCATTGAAAGCATTTTGTGCAATTGTGCAAGAATTGCAGCGGCCAGAGCAAACTGCATTCTCCTCCTTGCATTGCATCAGCAACATCACCATCATCAACAGTTTTTCTTTGGCCATGTAATAAAATAAACTTTATAAAAAGTTGTATGTTGTAGGACACGGCACAAGTAAACCAAGCACCAGCAGACCATATAAGTCCAGCCAACCAACCCATTCCATGCCAACTAAGTCAAGCAAGCCCATATTATCGCTGCCTCTGACTCAGTGTGCGACTCTGTCCATAGCTACATAATTCACTGGAGAAGAAATTTTAATCCGCTCCTGACTAATCTCTCTTTGCCTATCTCCTTACAACGCAGAGGCCCAGCACAGATTTCCAACTAGCGAGACAGAGCCAGGCAGGATTGTGTAACCTGATGTGGCTGATGGAGGAGAGGCTGTGCAACTGAACCACATAAATTGCCTTCCTTTGCTAAACTCATGACATGACCGTCCAAATGTCAAGCTCAATGTCGAACAGAATATCCCCAGGGAAAAAATCAAAGGTAAAATCTCCCGAGCATTCTAGATACTACTGTAACATAGAATAGAACGGAACTGGAGCTCAAGAGTCCTGTCCGGGCTCTTATCTACTTGCGGGGGAAAATACACAATATTTCACTCCATCAAATCTCATTAAGTCATCGCCAAAAAAATAAATGGGCTCTGTCTTTCCTTTTGCTATATACATGCTACAGTGCAGTGCAGTGTAGCTACTTGAAGCAGTTGAGTCTGTTTTATTAGCACAGCTTCTTCGTTGGCATGGCAAGACGTATGTGGCTAATATGCCACCCTCAACTTAGACATGTTTTTTATCTCGTCAGCCTTTTTACGCATTAGGTAGAAAACATTTGCACATGTAATCATGTAATGTATCTAATTGAAGAACATCCTTGGCCAGACTGCAGCCATAAAGGAATAATGTATAAAAAGAAACATTCTCTGGCTAAATAAATAGCTATGTTACAGTATGGCTCAGGATATGTAATAAAAGGCTAATAAGCATGCTATTATGACGAATGCCATTTAATAGGAACGTACATAGATGCATACAGGGCAAATAATAACATGACAAGAACAGATACCATTTTGCTCGCTATTTCACTCTCACTCATAGTCTGAGCTGAGCTTTGGATTTTTCCTGTTTCCTATTGTCATAGATTTGCATTGTGGGCTTTTGATAATAGAAGAGCTAAATAAAGCCACTCTCCTTCTATCATTGTTCACAATTGTGTAGAAAAAGAGCCCACATTCTTCTTTGGCCAAGTCGAGAGAGCATTATCTGGAGTTACATGAACAGCAGTCTCTCTCTCTCTCTCTCTCAGACAAACAGACGCAGATTTTCCAGCGAAACTCAACCGCAATTCCTAATAATGAGGGAGGGAGTACTCTGTGCAAAATATAATAGCCCTTTCAATGCAGTGCCTACTTAGTGAGACAAAAGTATTAACAAGCTGGAAACTTTGTTTCTTTTCATTTTATAGCTCTCCTGATTACAAGTCCATATATAGACAAGGTACTGCGAGCCTCTTTTCCACCGTCGTCCGTCCAACAAGCTCTAATCTATGCACTTGCAAGTAAGTGTGTGTGTAAAAAGGAAAGAGACATAGTCTGCGGTTTAGTTTACTGATAGTTTAGATTTAGACACTTTGGTTCTGGTCTGACTTTTATAGCAGATAGATTTAGCTCGCGAATTTTGCACAGTCAGTCATGCACATTATGCAAAGATGCTGATGATGCTATTGAGAATAAAATACTCTAATACTCTCCCTCTCTCTCTCTCTCAGACTCTGTTACGTGTTGAATACCTGAGTGAGTGAGTTAGTGTATGTTGGGAAATGAATGCAATAAAGAGCTTTGCCATGCTGTGCCCTTTCCACCTACTCCGTCTCTAAGTAGGTAAGTATAGCTGGTAGATGTATATGGGAGTCTCGTCTAAATATATCTATGCTATCAATAAGTAAATTAGGCAGTAAAAGTAAGTAAAGCTAATAGAGGTCTGTAGCTGAGAGCTAGCCGCCACCATTAGCACTACAAAGTATATAAATATGATGATTCTCCTAATACCCAGGCCACGCAACTCATTCTTTATTATTACATCCATTTTTTCCATGTGAGCATTGCACTGACACTGAGTGGAGGATGAGAATTGTCTTGCTGTAGGCTTGCCATTTCTAGCTGCAGTCGAGCATCTAGCCTTCGTCACGACGTCTGCACGTCTTCAGAGCGCGCAATGAAAGGTGAGTATATTACAGGTAGGATACAATAAGTGTAACTAGTGTCTTATCTAATAATTTAATGCACCTACGTAGCTATGTATTGTAGGAGTGCATATCTCTCATTGTCCTTCTCTCTCTCTCTCTCTATCTATGTTAGCTGAAGAATGCAAAAAGGGCTGAGCCAAGAGTCTGGGGAATGCAATACATTGAAAATTGCAAAGGGAAGGAAAGCGCTATGGCTGGAAGATAATGCAGAGGACGATAGTTTTTCTCACCTTGAGACGCAACATCGTTTCCATGTATAAAGCGCCACTACTACTCCACTACACTACTGACTGACATCCATTATCATCCTAGAGAGATGGGCATGAGAAGCACAATGGAATACAAATGCACATTTACATGCTACTTTGTATGAAAAGACATTGTGAGATAGGAATCCCTCTCATACTAATATCTCCACTTCGTGCACAAGAAAAGTTTGCCAATAACTAGTGCCTACTTCAACATATCTCTCTACGTCCTGGACTCTATGTTCTCTCTCTCTCTCTCTCTCTCTCGCTAACAATGCACAATTCCGATGTAAATATTACTACGTACGTACTAATATTAGACGGGCATGGCTATCCTTCTCTCCTCACTCTCATGATTAGTTTATGCCAAGTTATAAACATTTCTCTGTGTGCGCAAGAGGTAGGCAGGCAACACATTGCATAACACTCACTCGATCGCTCGTTCTACTCCTCCGTTGAGAATTTCCCTTTGCTCTCTTGCATTTTTGTCGAGAGATATGTGAGGCTGTGTGTTCTATCTGCATGTTGGCTATTAGATTTGCTTTCTCATGTACTACAATGCAGCCTCATGTAATGTAATGTGCTTTTGCCTTTGCTGCCGTTGCTCTCTCCCAAGGTTTCATCGATGATAAAGAGTCGGAGGAGAGGACGCAATGAATATTATGATATGATACGATTAGCAGCTCAAGCAGACTCTGTGCCCAAACCAAGTCAACTCCACTCCACTCCACCACTACCTACCTAACCACGTAATCTAACTACTTTACTTGCTTATGTACTTGTTAAGTTGCTTTGCATTGTAAGCACCAAATCAAGTCCACAGCCACAGATACAAAATATTAAATACATCACGCTCTTGTATTTATAGAGACGGAACATTACATTTCACATACACTCGCCTAACTACACAACTCCCGACTCACAACATACACAGACGCTCTATAATATTTGCACTACTCTACAACATAACATGCATACAAACTTGACGTAATGCTATTAGCATACTAATAATATGCAATATGGAAATTACTTAGAGGCATTATTAGCCCAAACCTAATAGGACACACACACTATAATAATATACTCAAGATAAACTAGAATCCCTATACTCTCTCTGCTACACTCAAATACTTTGTATACTTTTCACTTATCAATACCATTCAATTACATATGTACTAAGTACCTACATATGTATCGGGAAAACTTTTTTTTCAGACTTAAAGCACACATGAAATAATGCTCTATATATTTTAGCACATACGCAAAGATGTTCTCCACTGAGATTTTCAGAAAAGTCCGTTTTCAAACGAGACAGCTTAATTATACGAACTTCATGCTAAATCTCGCCGAAATATACGGAGTTGTTTGCATAAATACACAAGTGCGCATTTAAACTTGTTGTACAAAGTCACTAATAGTCTCACCATGTAATTGAACTGAGTTGCTAAGTACATATGTACCTATGTCTTACGTATTTTGTCTGCTTGTCTGTACCTAAGCAAGCCACCAGTCTCACTTTTCTCAACCTTCACGCTTAGTGCATGGGACAATGTGATACTAACTTAATACAGTCATATATTATTCATGAACTTTACAAAAAATTGTTCAAAACCCAAAAGATTGATGGAATAGAAAAACTTAAGGAAACAATGATGAAAATTCTACAATGTATTTAATGTAGAACATAAAGATAATAATAGTATGAAGTTTTCAAAACGAAGAATTGGCTATGGAAATGTTTTTGTGTACAGTGTATAGGTAGAAGTGTAATAAATAAATAGAATGGAGAAATGAACTATCAACAGTGGATATTAACCTGACTGATAACTAAGTATAAAGTGTTGATAAGTCAAAGTAAGTAATAAAATGTAAAATGTGACTGACCTCATACATCCATGTAGTAACAGAATTCCGCATCTCTGGTGTGATATCAGTTTGAAGCATTTTAAAATAGCAAAATGAGTGGCCATTGAGTCTTTCCTCAGCCTTCAGCATATTTTGCAAAACACGATGATCGTTAATTAGAGCCTCATCAGTTAAAGCTGGTGGCATTTCATCCGGACGAAAGTTCAAAGTCTCTTCATCTTGAGGGGCCTTGATCGTTTCATCCAAAAGTGGAGATTCACAAATCATCTCTTCGCTACAGGTAAGATCCATCTTGAAGAAGGCGAAGTGACAGGACGGAATTCGGTGTTGAACTGAATACAGCAACAATAAAAACGTCACAATAATATTCAAATTAGCAACAATTGAATATCATGATTTGGATACGTACGATATGATTTAAACAAACACAAAAAACTAATTATTTCACACAAGTGACAACTATTTAACAAGACAAACAAAAAACAAGGATTTCTGTCTCTTAATTATTATTTTGTCACCTGAAGTAGATAGATTGATCTTGGATGTACTTGTGTCTGTCTGTCAGTTCTGTTTGTAGGAAGTGGGGATTTTAGTATTTTTGGGGGGCGGCGGGTACTAACACATCATATGAACAGGTAGCTATGCTAATGATGATGTTTAGTTAAGTCCGTTTCGTGTGTTGTGTGGGGTAACACAACTCTGGACAAGAGTCAGGGTGACTTGAAGAAGTGCCAAGTCGAAGGATACAACTAAACGCAACGTGCTAGTTGGACACTCACAAAAACTCGACGAAGTAGTGTTGCCCACGAGAGTTGGAACACAACTGAGAATGAGTGAGAACTCTCTTCCCTCTCCAGAGACCTCAAATCAAAGCAAACCAAGAAGATACAAGAGAAGCTTCTCTTTACTTCTTCCCTCAGTCCACTTTCATAGAATGAGAGAATCACGGCAGCAGCTTCACAAACTCACTCGCTCACTCATACTCTCCACAGACTACCACACCAACACACAACTCCAATTTTACACGAGTAGGTATCCAACAGCAGAATCAATGCATTATTCTTCCATATGGCCCTGTGTGTTATAAGGACATGCACATAGTAATATAATATTTGTATGTAGAGTTTAAATCAACAGAAATGTATTTCCAAGCTTATCATACATTTTTGGCACTTCTTCCTACCTCTCTGTGTATATCCTCACATCTCTGCTACAGAACATTCGTGAAGAAAACAGAGTTGAGTACTTTGCGTGATATTCCCCTTTGGCTGGGTTAGTTGGGTAAGGTGTTGTGTTAATCTGATACGTGGTACTGCTGTGCACAAGATTTTCTTTGCTTTTTACCTATGTACCCCGTAGCATAGCTTTTACGTCCCATTTCCTTCAAATAACACATAGAGGAATGTGTAAGTAAATAGTCTTTATTAACAATTCTCCTCTTCTCTTTTGCTCTGCCTCCTGTATGCATAATAATGTGTCTGTCTCACGTCTGTTTTACTTTGTGATATATTTGCCTACGTACAATGTCCTTAACATTGCATTGCCCTGATGATGCTGCCAGACTTAGACTGCCCTGACTGACACTGACACTTTACTTCAATGACGATCACTGTAGATGCAAATCCATGTATACCTATGCAGTTTATGGGCTACTAAACATTCATTCCTCCTAAACTTCCATATGCACAAATCACGGATAAGTAACCTCCTAAAATAGGCATAGAAATAAACACTTTAAATACCTACTAATTGCTCAACTAACAACTTCTATTTGCATAATGAAACATGTCAAATTAGCTACGCTCAGATTCTGCACATGCAAACATATAAGCAAATGTCCAAAAGAGCACTGACAGAGTTATTATCTCCATAAAGACATAAAATGACAATATTCTATTGCAGACGGCGAATGTCTCTTTCATTTTAGCTATAGAAGAAATTTCTAGTTAAAGCAAAGATAATATTCTTACATGTTTTTTAGAATAGGCAATTAAATGCCAATCTGAGAATATCAATGCTTTCTGCAATTTTTAAAGAAAAATATTTTATGATTCGCGTGCTTATCCTAGCTTTTGACTGTATATAACTCACTGTCACATTTATTTATAAGATCTTGCATTGCCTATCCGCATATAGCTATATCACATGATTTTCTACGAAATGAAGATAGGAAACTATTCACGTAGCTAGCTCTAAAAGGCCTGTTGAAATTGAAACGTATGATGTAATTTAAATCGACACATGGCCTTTATATTACGCCAGTAGGTGTTAAGTCTTTCTTACATATGCATACATGTATGCATATTCAAATGATGATGCCTCTGCTGTATATAGAAAATACTTATTAGCTAATCAACAGGATTAATTGTTCCCTAAATATTTGATATTATAATTATAAGAGAGGAAAGAAAGAGAGGGAAAATCCAGTCGTCTTTATTAAAGAGAAGAAGGGAGATGTATTTTGCGCTGCTTTACTTGTTAGTATTAGCACTAGGCCCATGGATTCTAATCCAGCATTGCCAATACATTATTTATACAGCCAGCAACAGAATTCATGGTGCTGTTGGCCTGGCGGCTCTTGCATTCTATTTATGCTGTTGAACAGACCCTATTTAGGATTACGTATTTGTACATACATCGGAGACGTGGAAACGGCATTCATTCATACATACGTAATGAACGATGGATTTCCAATGTGATTCTAAAGAGTTGTTTCGACTTACTGCATCATATAATTAATGCGCTAATCGATAGAATTCATCTAAATAAATGTTTAAATTATTCAATACATAATTGAAGCTATAAGGCTTTAGTTTTCCTTAGACTCTATGTATATATAGATAACTCCTTTTTACATCCACTTAATTGAAAGGAATATAAGTGGGCAGTTAATATAGTCACTACAGAAGTGGGTAGAGTCGTATTGACAACCAACTTGGGTTTACTATGCTAAATATTAATGTGTGGAATGGAGAGTGGGTGCCTTTGTAGCTATCAACTTGAATTGTAAATGTACCTATGTTCTATTATGTAGTTGTGTGTGTGTGTAGCTAGTTAATTAGCTATTAATACACGAAAGGTATGTGCCTACATTAGATAGGACACTAACAAGGTACCTGTGATAAATATTCGTTAAGAAAATTATATAAAACCTATAAAGTTAAGCAGGCCAACTAAAGTGAACTGGTCTGGATTACCTTGTTGGTTTACATGGTGTCACGTCTACAGTGTGAATACGTGGTACCTACTTACTACAAACACATTTCTTAGAGCTAGCGAGGCTCTGTGTCCATCAGGAGATAGTTCTTTTAATATCTGTAATAAGGAGGAGAGGAGAGCAGCAGGTAGAAGTAGAAATCGTTCCAGTGCCAGGAGAAAAGTTTAATATTCATAAAAATAGCAACGAAACTCTAAAGTCCTACCTGAGCCATGCATACAGAGAGGCCACATTAAAATTTTATTGCATCAATAGCCACAGTGTAGAAAATAAGTTAAACACATTGAGAAAAAGCTACAAAGTCGCTGCTACGTTCAGTAAATTGCCAATGGAAGTAAACTGATGCGATACTGTATCTAGAGGAGTAGACAATGTATCAATGTCCACACACACACACAAAGTATCTCAGCTATATGAACTAGTTAGCATAGCTCAAAGCAAGAATTCCACAAAAGAGCAAATAGAAAACATATCATTATCAGACACTTTATATATTATTTGATGCGTCACTATTCCTTATCTTATTAAGTAGACAAAGTCTAGCAGAAAGGAAAAAACTGGGCAAAAGTTGATGTATTTCATTTTCTGTGACTGCATTTGATGTGCTATGCTTCGGGATGCTCAAATACTGGAAGAGAGCACATATTTCATTAGATGCAGATAAAGGGAACTACCTTCGAGACATTGTATGTACCTGTGTATGTTACTGGAGAACGTTGCTAACTGCGTGTGCACTGACTAGTGAGTAGTGGCTTCGTTTCCCCACTAATCTTACCGACTCTAACTTGCTTACTTTGCTGACTGGAATTGTTGCCGACTGAAAAGTTTGCCGATCTACTTAAAACTTTGGCGGATTTGGAATCCAGTTCATATATTCAGCATGCGGTGGGATAAAGATAACAGGATGAAATAGACGCCTATGCATATTAATAACCTTGCTGTGCAATGTCACCTCATAGTAATTTACATAATTGGAGGTTTATAGCTACTAGTACTACCTGAGTCCATACACGCATTCCTCCTCCTAGTTGACAATGAAAATTTGGATTTGTAAACGGCGGGAAGGAATGCAATGTTAGAGAATGTCCCTGACTTTGCGTGAAATGAAGAAATCTAAATCTGTTGGCTATCGCCTCGTTAAAAAAGTTGAAGAGGGATGCTCTGATGCTGATACTGGAGAACATATCCGATGTAGATGGCAATCAGAATGATGATGATGGAGTGCAGATTAGTGGAATGGCTTACATAATGTGTGGTGATAGAATGAAATGGCTCTTCATGCTCAGCTTCCTTTCATTACTTTGTTTTACTTTCCTATTCTCATCTCTGTCTGCGTAATGAAAGTGCTGAGCGTAATTCAAGTAAATCTTGAGCTTCCCTTGATATGCCATAAGGAGGATTTGTAGGATGAGTGTCTGCGTGTAGACAGCAATGTCCTTATGTGCTCAACTGTATCTATAAAAATATAAAAAATGCATTGTGCTAAAGTAAATTGATAGTAACAGTACCTACTTAACTAAGCCAAGCCAAGCAGTGATTGCAAGGCAGGCAATGAGCGATGAGATTTTTAGCAGAACTTAAGTGTCTATCTGTGTATTGTTCTACAAAGCAGAGCAGGGAAGAGATATGCAAGTTCTGAGAGTATTATAGCACGGGCAAACACACGTTAACCACAATCAGTAATACACACACATGCACACACAAAGACATACAAAAGATAGCCATGCAGTTGCAAAGACAGATTACACAGACAGAGACAGGTTGTTTATTCATCGTTCACATTACACATGCAGACATTATCCTACAGACGTATTATGTAGCAAGATTCGCCTATTGTCCTATTTATATGCGGACAGAGACACAGAGAGAGAGAGAGAGAGAGACAAGCATATTATCGCGTATCCGTTCGCAGAGCTCTGTTCTGCTGCAAACTTCTTTATTTTACCACAATACTTTTCTTAGTTAATTGTTGCAGGAGAGAGAGAGTGTGTGTGTAGGAGGAGAAGGAACAGAACCAGCAACAGCAGAAGGTGAGACCACTGATAACAATGCAATAATGATATGAATATCAGATTGTCGCTTCTCTCACAAATATATTAGAGCTCCTCTTCATTTACTTTCCTTTCGTTTGTTACAGGGAGATTGTTTTATTAGAGCAATATAGAAAATATGTAGGATGCCAAAATCTAGCATACACACGTACATGTTTTTTTTATGCCCAACTCCCTGTTCTCCATTCTTCATACGCATGCATACACACAGAAAACTATAGATAGATAGCTCGTGGTGGATGCTCCAGTGAAAATTAATAGTTTGCCTCAATGAAGTAAACTTTATTTTTATGAATCAGTTCATCCTGCATTAGCTTGTCACATGCAAAGCCTTAGACACATTTACAATAAAGATATCGCCACACTGCACTGTAGTAAATGTAGTGAGTAGTGGAGTAGGAAGAAACAGAAGGAAAAAGTCTAATCTCGACTTTAGTTAGTTAGCGAAAGAAATAAAGGAGTTTCTGGTAGTTGTGTAGCTATGGTTTGATGAGCTGATAGACAGATAGAGATATGCCATTGTTAGTAGCTAAAGGGAATTGTTTCTACTTTTATAGAGCTACATGTCAAATATTCCATGGTTGTGCCCGTGTATTATATAAATGTGTATGTGTAGCTTATTATGCAAGAGCACACTTTGGACAACTTGGGATCTGCAATTAATAAAGCACTAATAAAGATGTCCAGGTTACAGGTACATGACTACGTGGGTATATCGCAACCAAAGTACGCAGAGCTTTAAATGGACTATGTAAAATTTTTACCTAATGTGAACTGGCTTGCAATTAGTTAGAGCCATTAAGTCCCTTGCTATTATTGTAAGTATTAGTAAGTAAGCGTAGAGGTTTATCATTATATTCTCCGTCAGTGTATTTATTTTTACGTCTGCCTCTCCTGCTCGTCCCTAGTCTGCTTTTGCGGTGGTTGTATTGTTCTTATTGTTGTAATTGAATGTAAATGTTGGGTCTGTTGCTCTCTGCTTGGCTGGTCTCAGCCGACTAGACTTGACTGCTCCCTGTAGAATTGCATTCACGTTGTCGATAAGACTCATGCAACGCTTTCCACAACTCTCATTATCATCTTGCAATTGCGAGGTATTTTCCATTTCCATCAACTTATTCTGCCCTTCTTATCTGTCGGGGTTTTATTGACTGCCTGAGCTGATGGTTATGGCAGATTAAAACCTTCGCCACGGACTCATTCAAATTAAAAGATGTAATTTATCTTGCAGAGCAAGGTACTTACTCTTGTTGACTAGTAAATGTAGGCACATCAGATATCTCTGCTCCACATATGCTCTGTGTTAAACATTCGGCCATACAGACACTAAATTTATACAGATTCATGGACTGATACTCTAATTAAATCTATCTATACGCATTCTCCTACATTTTCATTTGAATAGAAACTAGCCAAGTATGCTGGGCAACTTTTAAAAATTTAAACTTCTACTTCTGCCTGCTTTTTAATCTCATTCAGAGATATAGCACCGAGATTGCATTCAGGTTCCATGTAAGTGCAGGGAATTCACGATATATAATCACTGGAAACCATATAATCCAAATGCGCTTTCTCAGCCAAGCAAGAACAAACCATCCTTAATCTTTGTACACGAAAGAAAATTCCAGCAGAATATTAGCAACTAAGCATCGTTGTATTTTTATTAAGTAGTTTTACATGTCTAGCTATACACAATTATGTGCATAACAAAAATGTGTGCACGAGGCAGAAGGTTCGTAAATCCTGATATACTTTTTCCTGTGGCTTTTGGAAAAAATCGGAATTTTAGAAAGATATCCACGTGGATAAAAACACCACATTTATCCGGCCATTATCCGCACTGCTGATTTTACCATTTTGATAAACTAATTTCCTAGGCGCATGACAGACTTGATATTCAACCAAATAGTCAGTTTATATTTAAGACATATCTTTTATAAATGCCAAAAATATCTTAAGGACGAAAAGTAACAATAACAATGACCAATTTGAATTTGTTTCGAGACTTATTTCGATTGTTTTTCAAATAATTACTATGCCTATGTTAATCAGTTCAGGAACAATGCAAAGGAATGAGATAAAGTTGTGTTGATTTAGTCTGAGAATTTTTAAATTGGCCATTGTTTAGTATTTGGAGAGTGAAATGCAATATCAATACCCAAGAGATAATTATGCTAATTTCTTGTTATTTTCTGAAAGGTAAGTAATTGAGAGTTTTTTTGTTTGGTTGGTTTGTGTGTTTGATTATTGGACTACACAGATTCACACGGGAGGGAGGATAAGAAAAGAGATAGCAATAGTGTTATGTTGGCTGTAGGAATACCAATAAAAGGAGGAAGAGTTCAGATGGAGACGGTGGAGAGGGAGATGAAGGAAAATGAGAGGAACGAGAGCATTAGTAACTACATGGCTGCATTAAGAAAAATCTATGAGCTATCTGTTTATTAGTGGATATTTAGAGGTACATTAGACACGATAGGACAGCTCTTGAGAGAACCTACCTGAGTTTATCTCGGCAGAGCCGAGGTATCTCTAATCTTCATCAGCAGTGCTTTGCTACCTATTATTTGTGCATACCTTCATAACTAAAGAAAATGTGGAATTGAATCCAATCTGAGAAAGTATTTCTTTTTAAGGAGTCTATCTATCTATCTCTCCGCTCCAAGTTGCCAACTATAAATAGAGACGGAAACATGAATGCCACCAAAGTGTTTCGAACTAGAAATAAGTAATAATAACAAAACAAGTGCACATCCTAGACTTGCCAGCCACGTGAATCTCCAACTCTCTGCCCTTGCTCAACTACCACATAATAATGAGCAAGTATTTATATATCTTATAGAAGTCTCTGAGTGAGAGTCTAGGCAAAGATTTGACTTCTTTTGGCTTTTTGGATAGGTTCCTTTGATTTTGAGTTGTGTCGAGTGAAGAGATGAAAAAGACTATCCATCTAAATCCCTGTCTGCTGGGATAGCTGTGAGCTAGAGCCCAATTCTGGACTTAGCTCTTGTTATTATGTTATAGCGTGCATATGATAATGCATAGGGCCAGTGGAGTATAGGCCAGAAGGATCCTTCGCTAGTTGCCGGCGGCAAGGTAGGTTACCTACATTACATTACAGTCAGCAGATTCTTCTAAATAGGACATCATGCATCGGTATGCAATGGCAATAGTTAGGATCAGGTAGGAAGAAGAGGCAGTGCAATTGAATACCTACGAATGATCCACCTCTAGACAGAGATTGCTACCTTTTACACAATATTTATATCTTACACAATGTACATCTATTACGGCTACGATTAATAGATTTCCTTACACACTCCTATAATGTAAGGAGCATCTCCTTCCATTAGGGCTATAGTGGAATGCTATAGTCGCCGCTCTTTCTGTCTCTCCTGACTAACTTTTCATTTCACTCTTTCTATGGTGTGCGGGATGAGAGAGGCTCTTCTATTCTGAAGAAAGTAAATAAGACGAGCAGGTACAACTCATCTTTGCTTAAGTCAGTCAAGACTCAACACTTAGCAGCTTAACTTGGCATTATAGCCATTTTTCACCTCTTTTCTTAAAATATTCAATCTTCAATCACCTCAACTCTCGACTCGGCCTGTGCATTGTACTTGAATGACTAGGGACCTTTGTTAACTGGCTTGACTTGACATTTAGCTGTAATACTAGTTATTGTTACCTTTCTTTACATTACTCCTCCATGGCAGAGCTATATAGTAAAGCTCAAAGTTGCGTCTCTTATGTATGACTTGACTTTGTGTTGTTGGGCATAGAAAGGAAGACAAGTTACGTAATGAGCATGCACTGTATGTGAAGTTGCTACATATGAATTCATGTATAAACAGAGATGGGAACTCTTGTCATGTCATAGTCTGAATCCGAAACACACGATCCTCATTTAGTTACTTTTCATTCTTATTGTCGGGCTTTTGTTAGCATAACCTATTCCGTCTTGTATTCCTAGCATTAGGCTAAAGAGATTTTAACCATTACCCTACACACACTGAACTATATTTATTATCAGTAAATATGTATATACTCATCAGATCGTGTAATATAGTGAGACAAGTCCGCGTTGAGCCAATCTATCCTTATTTACTTTCGTTTCATGTCTTTGCTTTGTAGTCTTCCCGATTTCACATTGAACAGTGTGAATAAGAGAAGATGATACAGAAGTAACTAATAGTAAGTCAGACTTACGAGTCTATAGATGATAGGAGAAGAGGAGTCACGGCAGAACCTTTCCCTTTCTGTCCTCCACTCAATTCATCTTGCTGAATGATCGGATATTATGTAATGCTATTTGATTTGAAGACATACTGAACTATTCCATCATACTGAGAACACACATAGATACGTCGTCCTTATTACATTCCTTTATAGTTTACCTACATATCATCTTTTTTCATTGTTATCCTTTTTAAAGTATATTCTTATATTCACCATGTGATTCTTCTTATTCTTTTCTCGTCCTACATCAACGTATAATATAACATTGACTTTTGGTCAGGACAAAAAATAAAGATACCAAAGTTTCAGTGTTTGCCTACCCTAATAATAAATAGAATGAGATTTGCGTTTAACTGGTTAATATGCCTAACTAAATCCCTCCATCACACACAGACTTATAAACTACAGATTAACAACTGTATCTTCTCATTATTAAGTAGGTATACTAAACGCAAATATTACATATTATCGTGAGTCACATTTCTACTAAATATCTGTGCAGATTTCCTCGTAGATATTCTGCTGACTATGTAGAAA
Organism: Tomocerus minor; assembly: GCA_009936455.2. Lineage (NCBI taxonomy): Eukaryota > Metazoa > Arthropoda > Collembola > Entomobryomorpha > Tomoceridae > Tomocerus > Tomocerus minor. Next base: position 21,338 of record JAAAYG020024953.1, on the reverse strand, counting down.
GGGAGTTTATGAATGAGAAATGTGCTGAGAAGCATTTCCCACTATTTATTATTGTGAGAACTTACTATTTATGCGTTTTGCTAATGATGAGTATACAAATTTTGTGTGTTTCATTGTAATAACGTAAGACGCAGAGGAATTTTATGTTGTAGTCCGAGATAGTAAACTTCTATATAAGACAAGTAAAAATGAGTGGATGAGAGGATGATGATCCTAATTTGAGAATGACCTTCCGTTCTTTCCCGCAATAATCTAGTGAAGCTAGTCCTAGTCTGGATTACGATAAAACTTGATATTAATTCACGTGAGACTGAGTGCTGTTTTTTGTGGGGAGCTAGGAATTACTAACGGACATGTATATATAGGTGAATTTTTACGCATTGAGCCTTTTTCCCCTGACTTTCCTGCTTGCGAATTAGAGAATTAATGTGAGGTGAAGATTGGCTAGTTTAAATTAGTATTTAGTCATATGTAATAATAATCAAATGCATGCAAAGAATTATCGGAATTTTTCCCTTTTTGCTCTGTTCTACACTTCACAAACTAGTTGCGTACACAGGTATAGCATGTGCATAGCTAATCATAGAAAGATGTGCAAACATACCTTAATCGAATAGAGAAAATAATAATAAGTAGGTTGTTAGGAGGCAGGCAGGCCTTTCTGGGATTTCATTACCATTTTTCGCAAAACTATGCTAGTAAGCCAAACGGAATTGAATAATTTCTGCTCAGGCTGATCTGTAGCCGAAGAAGAGCCCTCCTGTAAGGGTTCGTTGTAGGAAAACAGGTAGGTACATTGAGATTTTCGTCCAGACGAAATGCAACTATAGATTATAGAGCCAGGACGGCCAGGAGCTATAACGAAATGAGAGCAGGATAAATCTTTGCTTCAAAGAAAATAGGTTAGATCAGAAATCCTTTGATTTAACAGAACTCGTCTGTTGTTACGAGTGTCTATAGCCATTGTGCCCGCTCTCCAGTCTACTGGAGATACAGCGAGAGAGGCATATATAGGTATATCATGTCTAATAGGCGATTGTGGTGTTACAGGGAGTCTAGTTTGGCTAAGCATTGAAAAAGAAGTGATGCGGTAAGGTTGACCCATTAGAATTAGTTATTAGTCAGTCAGTCAGCGATTGAGAAGCAAAAAACTGGAAATAGGAATACTGCATACCTGCCTTTGGATCAGTTCGGTGCAATTGTTCACTGCTTGCCCTTGTCTGTCAATTCTCAGCCCTTTAATCATATAAATACGACTGAACTGAACTACACCGAACTCGTCTCCGTTCCTCCAATGCAATCTAATGCATTAAACACGGACTCTCACTCACTCCGTCTTGCCCTTGCCTTCCTTTGCCTCGCCTTGTCTAGCTAAACTACATAATTGTATGTAAGTAAGCTAATCGTAAGAAATTCTTACAAAACAAGCAGCCGGTCAGAGATACACACAGACACACACACCACAGACACATCTAGACACAAACACACACACAGAGATTCTACAGATCGCTTTAATTATAAGACTCGTTCCTGGATCTCTTTCTAACGAAAGTCCATCCAATTCCAATCCGAGGAATTCTGATGCCACTTTTCCCATCCAGCCACAGCCACCTAAGAACTAAGAGCCCAATTCCTTCGCATTTAATCTCACAATACAAGACAACTTCCAATCATTTCACTCTTAGTCAAATCAATTCTGATCCTGACTCAACGCCATTTCTCTCGATCCCATGACATGACGATCAGATTTCTCCTCCAGAGTAAATTACAAAAACTCAACTACTAGAAATTCATTTGAGTGCAATAAAAAGTCGTGATACGCAATTCTCTAATCCTGAAACTCCATCAACACTATCCACTCCACCACTAATACCTGTTGAATCAATCTTATTAGGATACTTTAGTACACATCTCTAGCTCTACTTATAACATCACGAGTAATTTTTTATCACCTGCATTACATGTATTCCGAGCATGATCTAGAAGTTATTCTGATCTGCCTCCGTATAAATGTGATTTAATGCCCTGATACTTACAGTGTAAATTCATTTAACCTCCGCAGGTAGCAATTCTAAAGAGTTTACATGGCTCCCATGTAATTCTGCTGATTTCCTGGCGTGATAAGAAGAGGGAGGATAAGAGCTAGTCATCGACTCACATTAAATCACATCAATACCTTGCCATTATGCTATGTTGCCGGGACAAGTGAAAAGGATAAAGAAAACAATTAGGCACTTTAGCAATAAGCTTTGACTTTTCAGTGTCTTATTGTGAAATATCTGTCTGTGTTTGACTGTGAGGCTGGACTGGACCTCCTTGTCTTCGTCGCCGTCCTATTGTGTTACATTATCTACGGCCTTTCCAAACCGTTCTTCTTTTCCACCTATTTAAACTACATAATATACTAGGAAGAGCAAAACACTTGAAAGGATCAAATT